>JAHWFO010011683.1:2219295-2378195 GCA_023313115.1 Rhysida immarginata | reverse complement strand
ACGACTGCTGTATGATGGTCGCAGCAGCCGGGGGGGGGGGGGGGGGCCGAAGACCTTGTGTCGCTCATCCAGGCAGTGACTAGCCTGCCTGATGTGTGTTCAGTGAAAGCCCACCAGGCCACGACCTCCTTCAAACACTTTTAACAAAACTATCCTAGATACAGACGTAAGCTTTTATTTTCAATAAATACATTTTAAAATAAGTTTATTGATATTAGTTCCGCCAAACAATAAAATTAAACGTAGAGAAAAAGAGAGGGGAGGGACTGTTCGAACCAGTTCATTCATGGTTGGCAGTATTAAACCGAAATTTCTGGACAGAAACATAAACCGGAATATAATTGTTCCATATCCTGTCTATTAAGCATATATTTTTGTTTATAGGCTATTATTGAAAATTAAGCATAATTACACTGTTCTACAAAAAAAATAAAATCCCTTTTTCTGGATAAAACATTGTGATTCTTATGGAAATTTGCCTCCTGACTTCAAATCTGTAATCCGTTTTTCTGTGTCATGCTTAGTTTTCAACTTATAAGCCATTTCGTTTTTTTTCTTTTTTTATTTCCACGCTGTGAATTTTTTTTTTTTGAGAGGTACATAAACAGTCTCCCGGATGAATTCATAGCCTTTACACTCGCACAGAAAACATCCATGTTTGATGTAGCCTTGTTTCATACCCAATGTCATGGCATCTATTTTCAAATCACCACGTATTTTCCGCTTATGCTCATTATATTTTATTACTTCCAGCATATTTAAATTAAAAAATGTCAGTTAATTTTTAAACCTACATTCTCGTATAACTAAAAAAAATCTGTACCTGGCAGCGAATATCTGATATCAAATTTGAATTTCCCACATGAAAAACCTTTGGAAACGCCTATTTCCATATTAGAAAATTTACCCTTGTAGAACGGTGTTATTTGCCTAAGCCATCAACTGTTAAAATTTCAACAGTTCATTGAAAATTTTAGTGACAGTACGTTGTGGTATACATCGTCAACAAACACAACGTAGTAAGAAAGCAAATATTAAATTCCGATTAAACACCGACTCATTAAGCTGGAGACCAGCGCTGGATTTATATATATGCAGATTAAGCAAGTGCTTAGGGCCCCCGAATCCTCAGAAAAACAGGATTTATACTGAGGAAGGTGTGCAGTGCTTAGGGCCCCTTAAGGTACTGTCAACCAAAGGAAATAATCCACACGAGTTTAATACTTAACGACATTTCATACTAATGTGTTGTTTTAATAGCTTTTTTTAATTATAATTAATTAAATTTAATAATCTTAATAATGTTAACTCTAAATGTAATATTAAATTATTAAAAATAAATTAATATTGAAGCGGTAAAACTTAGAGTAAAATTCAAGTGTGGATTATTTCCCTTTGATGACTGTACTAGTCCGGCCCTACTGGAGACTATTAATGAGTCAGTGTTTCCGGCAAGATCTATCGCAAAAGCACCGAGTGGATGTCCCTAGCTCACTGAAACTGAACAAACTTTTTCGAACGTTACGAATCAAGATAATGCTCATTTGGTTTATTGATTCCAAAGGCAGAATCCATGGGAATTTAAGAGAATCAAGCGGTTTCTATTCTGTTGGTTTCTTTTGAATAAAAATGCACCAGAACCAGTCTCCGTCGAAGAGTTTGTCTTCTAATTCTTTCCATCCACCTATTCTTTCGATTTGGCACCGTGCAATTATTTTCTGTTTCCGAAACTGAAGATGCCGATGAAATGAACCGATACGATAACACTTTAGCAATCAAAGTCACGCAGACAAGGGTACTCCAGTAGAATGCGAAATCAGAGTTCGAAAACTTGTTCTAGTGCTAACTTCATCACTTCCAACGGTGTTTCGCGGCAGAAGGAACATATTTTGAATTTTAAAAAAACCAAACTGATATTGTTTTGTTATCAGTCCTGTTATTTATCGGTTTCGTTGTATATTTATGAAGAAATTATTTTATAGACAAATGTAATTTTTTACGATCTAAGCATATGAAAAGCTTATTTCTCATATTTTTATATTAATGAAATGCCTAGCTGATTCAATTCTCATTTATCCCACTGAAAAACTCTTGCAAATTAAATTATAAACTTTCATTTTTGCTGTAGAGAAAATTTGAATTGAACTGGTTGATAATTCTGAACTATGTTGAATATATTAAACAATTGCATTTTTCTGTTTATTCAATAGATTATATTGATTTAAAAGTATACGCTTCCACATTTTTTGAGATCAAGCAATTGAAAGTCCTTCATATAGTTGATGGATTGTATGTTTATCTTTTGCGGAAAATGTTTTATTTTCGGACATATGGCTCGCTTGCGCCATTAAGAGATAATCAAATGTTTACGCTCATCTTCATTTCGTTGTTGAAGTAAACAAGATTAAGCAAACGCTCACTTTATTCATGTGGACATATGTGATATTCATTTATTTACTCCAGTGATGAACGTGTGGAACTATTTTGACGGGAGGTTGAGGATCATCGTGATAGAGTGCTCGAGACTCTTGAGCAGCAGATGGTCGAATAATCCACTTGTTGCTCAGAGGACGATTTCCTTCTCTTTGTGGCAACCACATGGGCAACACCTCCGACCGACTCCATCATCATCAGCGATGCTCCTTCACATCGCGATCCATTAATCATTTCTCTTATGAAATAAAAATGCTGAGAGGGCGAGTTTCTTATCAAGGAAAGGCCAATGTAAATCTTCGATAAAAAGCTTGCTGAAATGAATTTCTGGAGACAGCCTTTCTTTTTCTCCAGAGATGAAATGTGGTATTAGACTTATCAGAGAAATTGGAGAAAAACACAATTCTCTAATAGTGTATTTAATATAATGTTTTTAAATTAATTTTTCATGTAAAAGATTGTTTTTAATTAAAAATGAAAAATAAACGGAAGAATAGTTATTATTTTTTACCTTGTTAAGCAATATCAAAAGCCTACATTCATAATGGAAGACCATCTATAAAATGTATATTGATTGTATTGAATGCGAAGGTATTGCCTAGACAGCTGAAAGCAGTTGTTTATATGCACTGTTTAAATATTTGTGAGGCGTCTGTCACACATTCCAGCTGTTGGCTTCCTTCTAAGAATTGTGATTAACTTGGAAGATGGCGTTCATCTTAGACAGTCCACTCTGGATGTTATTCAATTTTTGGGCGCTGAAAAACATCAGCCAATGGCGTCAACATCAATGCAGATCGATATGTTGACATCTGAGAATGCTTACGTGCCAGCATAAAGAATAAACATCCTGTGAAACTCACAAACAGTGTTATCCTTCTGCATGATAACGCCAGAAAGATTCAAGATCTGCCTGCTTAGAACATCCACCTTACAGTCCCGACTTGTCCTCGTGCGATTTCCATGTCTCTGGTCCTCTAAAACAATCACTAAAAGGACGACGGTTCAATTCCCATGCTGACGTAGAGTTTGCTGTTACGCAATGGTTCTGCCAACAACCGCAGGAATTTTACCAGATGGGAATTTATAGATTAATGCACCAACGGGACTCATAATACCTTATTGCTAATTGAGATTTCTTTTAAATTCTTTGAATAATAATTTTTCTCCAGCCTCTATATGTGTTTCTATTGAACAATCCTCGTAATAATACAAGTTTCGAGTGAAAAATAATAATAACAAAAATATGAAATTACTCGTGTAAAAATCCTTCGTATCTACTCAAGTGCTTCTTTATCGTTTCAGCTTTGTATTGTACTTTCGGCATTTTACTCCACTTTATTGTTCCATAAATTCCAATGAAGAAATGAGAGACCCGCGTTATATGGCTATAGCGATCATCTTAGGCCCGATAAAGACACAATTTCCGTTGTAGACACAATTGTCCTCGGCTACGATATGCGTTCTTTTCACAAAGAAACGTTTTACGACAAAACAGGAAGGGGGAAAAGTGCACAATACCACCGGAAAATATCGAGCCAGTTTCATGCGGGATAAACCAATCCATTCTCTGGAAAATCTAAATTTCCTTCTCCCCGTTCTATATTATCTAATAAAAAAGTCATTTCATTTGTTTTAATAAGTTTGGCTTTAATAACAAGACGAGTTATCAACGAAAAGCTAGATGACATTCATTTTAGCCATTATATCTGATGTTTGAATTAGCATAATTAATTTCTGGTTCAATTTAAAAAAAAAAAAATTTGCTGTCTGCAAAGCCTCTGAAAATTCAGAAAATCAAAATGATTCAGATAAGAGTAGGGTAATCCTCCTTGTGAATGTTTCCACTGTTATCATTCGTATTGAAAGATTCATTCTTCAATCTATTCTTATTCTATACAAAACGTATCTTGAATTTCAGTTGAATAGTCAAGTCTGGAAATCATATCTTGTATTGAAATTTCATTTAAAATTTTTCTCTTACTACTCAAAATTCTTTCAGAACGATGTGAAACAAAAGGGAAATATTTTTATAAATAATAAATTGACAAGTATAGAATACTATGGATGGTCAAGTTAATAAGTACGAGTTATCCAAATTTTTTGAGATTTTGCTCTTACTTTAAATTCTAATTTCCACTCTCACCTTCTAAGTAGTCATCTTGGGCTAGTACAAACAATCCCATCGATTTTTCACTTTGGAAGAAGTTATTAAAATCTGCCAGCTGAGAATATTTCTGTGAATCTGCTTAGGATTTCTTCAATGGAATTAACATTCTTCCCTTTCAACTGGAGTTTCATTTTAGAAAATTGCTGGGAGTAAGTAGGATGAGGAACAGTAGTTATATTATTGAGGACGCCCGTCACTGAGAGCGAGAGGTGCGCAGGCGCATTGTCATGGTGCAACAACCGGCCTCCTTCCTTCCAGATTTCTGACAGTTTGCGCGTCAATTTCCCTCGCTAGTCTCTAAATCTCAGTAAAACTATTCGTCGATAGTCTGACCAGCAGTAGTGTACCGGAGGCACGGTGTTGGGGGTGGAAGTTACCCCGGACGCAATCCTTGTTGCCCTTGCTAAGGTGGCGCCGCGATGAAGAAATGAGAAAACGGGCGCCATTTACCCTTGCTTCGCCATTGCCAAGGCCTACTACTAGAATGATGGTAGTAGGCCTTGCCATTGCTGAACAGGTGGAACAACTCCAATGTTATGTACTAAGGGTCGGTCGGCTTCTACGGCAGAAAAGCTAAGAGTGGTACACGGAATGATTTTCAAAGGCACTCTAATTGATTTGATCCCAGGAATCACCCCTCCCCCGAGTTTTGTTATAAATGTATAACATCAAAATGCAGGTCCGGTTATAGTGAGCTTCAATATTATACATTATATGCTTTTAAGACCATTATACACGGATCTTATACTATTGGTCATTCAGTATTTTAAAACACATAGGATCACTTGTGAAATATGTTTTGTCAAATATTAATTTTGAAGACCTTAATTAAATATTAGTTTAGAACATATAGCGTTGTATGTCATCCTAATTAACTATACACTGGACCTCGACACCAAATCCATCACATGTCAACTGCCATCCCCAGAGTAGAAAAACCAGCTGGTGAAACTTCAATTTTAAATGCAGAAATCTCATAAGCGGTTCGTGTGACAGGGATTTGGATACACCCTGTATACAATATCTCGAATATCAAAAAAAAATTATCAGCTTTGATTTGACTTGAATTTGGCGCGCTTTTTCGGCCAATAAAGCCGCATCTTCCATTACCAAAGATTGCTGCTTTATTTCTGGATTTCAGCTGCAGTTTTCTTGAGCTTGAAGCTAAATTGGCAGATTCTGTGCTCCGTAGCATCCGCCTTTTCGCAGATACACGAACATGGTGTGAAGAAAACAGCCGAATCTCGGAAACTCGTGAACTTAAAAGACGCCAGTTTGCGGAATGACGGTTAAAAGATCCAGCGAGGCACGTCGCTTTAACGTTTTCCAGCTATTGATTAAATGTCAAAAATTTTTTAATTTGGTTGATTAATTTTTATTAATTTTCATATTTAATTGGTTTAATAATATTTTCAAAGGGATTTATAAAAGTTGCTTTCATTTTTAATTAAGGCGTGATATTTTCAAATTCTCGGAAAATTTGGATAGCACTGCCACAGCCTACTATATAGCTTTTAGCTTCACATTTTAATTGATGAAAAAGAATACGCTTATCTAAAATTTCTGAGTAATTTTAAAACGTAAATAAACGGCTAAAGAATGTTTAACTTACCATTATTTACCATTCTCTTAAAACGAACACTGAAATTTTTCTCTTTTCGCAGGAATAGAGATCACAGAGAATACATTACTTACAGCAGAAGAAGTTGATATATCAAAGGTTAATGTCGAAGCATAACCCCTTTAGAACTCATCTGGATTTATTCATGCAGCACTTCTCAAATGACCAACTGAAGGATGAGTAGTAATAGTACACAGAAAGAGAGTGGTCTCGGAATTGTTGCTATGCTTGCTAATGGAAACAATGGCTCAGAGTAACGATTCCGTGTGGAAAAATAGGCGCTAGCAAAAAGACGTAAGAATGGCAGTTCCCTCGAACTTTCCTTTTTGTCTTTGATCAGCGCATTGCAGCAGAAATGACGAACGGAAGTCGGAGCTCTAAAAATCCCGTGAAACGTTTTCTTCTTGCGATGATCGATGGCGTGTCTTCGGAGTTGTTCTGCCGTTGCTATCTCTCCATCTCAAACCCTTCTCCTTCCATCATCGCCAGAGACTTATATTCTCCTTTCCCACACATCCCGTTACGAAAGCACACGCACACATCCCAATACACCCAGACACACAAAAAAGGAGAATTTTTTTCGAACGTTGGGGTCCTTGACGAAGACGACTGTCAGGAGGAGTGGCTGAGAAGTGTCGTCTGCGTCGATGATGAGTGGGAGCCAAGTCGAGTGAGACGTGCAGGGAAAGGGACTAAACCGGAGAAAACGGAGTCGACAGAGACAAGTTAAAGCTTTGAAGAGAAATATATATTTATATAGAAGTCAAGTTGAAGAAGGGAAAGGGAGCCAATTGAGGCATGAGCTTCAGTGCAAAGGTGAAGCAAATGCATAATAACAAGAAGAAAGAGTAAGGCGAGTGCGCAGGAGGGCTAACTATGTAAAAATTTCGGAACGGGTTATAAAATTAAGCCCTAAAGACAAATAGAATAGATAAATAGAAAAAGATAAATGCTTACAGCAAACAAATGGTGGAAGACTACTTTTTTGTTCTCCTTTACAGATTGTTCCACTTCTATGAATATAAAATATTTGATGCGTGAAAAATAAGCAAAGACAAGGAAGTGATAGGAATCAGAAAAATTAGAAAATTCAAATTATTTATTATATAACACTAGCCGCCTATTAATTTAGAATGTCATTATGTATATTTTAAACATTTTTATATTATTTGCTTATCAAAGCAGAAATAATTTAGTAATCAAGTAAATGTAAGAAACAACTTACCGCACCCCTAAATACATAATAGCAATCTAAAAAATTTATAAATCTATGCATGACTTTGCTATGCTTATGCAGATTTATAGGAAAGATGTTTGCGAATATGAATATTTTAAAAGCCAAGTGGGAGGTTTCAAAAGTAAAACTCTGAAGAGCCCAGTGGAGAGGAAGGGGGAGGGTTTAGAAATGTGACCTTTTCTTGTTGAAGTGAAAAATAAGCTTAGGAGAAAAAAAGGACGCACCAGTGATTTCAACGACACTGAAAATCCATTTTACCCTAAAAACTTGCTCCTGTTTGTCTGTTTCCCCGCTGTCAATAAAGGATTGGCGGGGTCCAGATTTAAAAAAAAAAAAAAAAAGAGAGAGAGAGATGGAGGATAATAAAAGAAAAATAAACGTAGGGAAAAAATTAAGATAATAATGTTTATCTTATAACGTTATTATAACAAACATTTTTATATTAACGTTTTAAAAATTATAATCTGCAGTTAATGATTAATTGTTAATAATCTACATACGCATATACGAGGGTAGCTCAGAATGTAATGCACAACTTTTTTCTCCGTCCCCGACAATGGTACGAATGCGAAACTTGAGATATGCATTCTTTGGAGTTTTCGGAGTGCGCGCGCAAAGTTTCCGTTTCTTCCGATAGATAGCGCACGTGCAGCAATGGAACAACATGGCGTCTGTAAGTGATGTACGTTACAAGCAGCGTGTCGTCATTGAATTTCTCAGTGCAGAGCAAGAAACTGTTGGAAACGTTTATGTGCAATTTATGGAGCATCAGCTTCGACAGAAGTACAGTTAGTCGCTGGGCACAGAAGGTGAGGCCATCAGAAAGCGGTTCGGCGGATCTTCAAGATATGCCGCGGTCGGGGCGGCCATCCTCGGCTGTCACACCTGACAAGATGCAGCGTGCTGAAGCGCTTATTCGCTGAACGACTCGGCAGTTGGCGCTGGAGCTATCAATCAGCAAAGGAAGTGTGGGTGAAATCATCCGTGCTTTTGATTACACAAAAACATGTTCACGATGGGTTCCGCGCTGTCTTATGGGGGAACACAAAGCTCTGAGAAACAACATTTCTTCTGAGTTGATGCAACGTTTTGAAGCTAAATGAAAAAACATTTCTTCACAATCGGGGAAGCCTTCTTGTCCCGGATTGTGACAGCTGATGAAACCTGGGTGCACCATTTTGAGCCCGAAACAAAACGACAATCGATGGAATGGCGTCATCCGCACTCTCCACAGAAGAAAAAATTCAAAGCAACTGCTTCTGCTGGTAAGGTCATGATTACTGTGTTTTGGGACTGTGAAGGTGTCATACTCATTGATGTGATGCCGAGAGGCAGCACCATTAATTCTGAGGCATAAGTGAATACATTAACCAAACTCAAGAAGCGTTCCAGCGACTTGGACGCCATAACAACCCAGCTGATTGTTTGCTTCAATAACGCTCGCCCTCACACCATTTTGAGAACGTCGGAACACATCACGAAACAGGGCTGGACAGTGTTATCCCATCCACCCTACAGCCCTGACCTAGCGCCCTCAGACTTTCACTTGTTTGGGCCATTGAAGATTGCCATTCCGTGGAAGACATTTTGAGGATGACGAAGAGGTGATTCGCACAGTGAAGACATGGCTGCGTGAACAGAACAAGGACTGGTACCGACAGGGGATACACGTCCTTGTGTCTCGCTGGAGGAAGGCCATAGAACGGAACGGAGATTATGTGGAAAATAGGGAGTGTAGAAGAAACATTTTTCTTTTGTGTGTATACGTTTCATTGTGTTCAATAAATAATCGTTGAAGAAAAAAATTATGGTCCATTACTTTCTGGGCCACCCTCGTAAAAATGAAAGTTTGTGTGTTTGTTTCTTATACAAATCTACAGTTTTACTCCTATCTTGATGAAATTTTGCACACTTGATCTTCAAAGCAAGCGAGGTTTGATGAAAAACTTCGTGAAAGCCATGGACCGGACTTCGCCAGCTTTCCGATACCTACATGAAAAATTTCCTCGACTCAGCGAAGCAAAGATTGAGGGAGTTTTTGTGGGTCCTCAAGTTCAAGAGCTTTTCAAAGATGATCAGTTCAACAACTTGCTGCAGGGTGATGCGAAAAAAGCTTGGAATGCTTTTCGCCTAGTTTCTACCAACTTTCTCGGGAATGTTGGGCAGCAAACTACAAGGAACTCGTAGAAGATATGCTGATGCAGTATCAGAAACTTGGCTGCAATATGTCTTACTTCCTTCATTCTCATCTGAATTTCTTCCCTGACAACTGTGGTATGGTTAGTGATGAACATGGTGAACGGTTTCATCAAGATATCGCATCAATGGAACAAATATAGCAGTTAAAATGATCTACTTCTTTATTTGATGACTACTGCTGGATACCTCAGAGATGCTCCTGATCAGCTATTTCTATTGGCATATATTTCGTTATGTAAACAATTGTCTTTGCAGATTACAAAAAAACTAGAGCCAATTTTGGATTTTGACAGTCATATTCGTTTTCAGCACATAAAAATTGATAAAAAAAGTACTCAATTTATTTTGGTAACATGACTTTTGTAAAAATTTGTTGACCAGTGCTATTGAGAAACCATGGAAAGGCGGCAAAGGAAGCAGCCCCTTTGCTCGGCGCTGTATCGGTTTCGCCAGAGCACTGCTGCAAGTGAGCAAGAGGTGAGTGCCCCAGTGATCATCGAAGTTCCCAGGCGACCGTCGACGATCCAAGCTTTTCAACAAAATAAACGGCGACTGCTAGACCTCACCAATGATGAATATCCAAGTTTTGCTTTAAGACATCGAATTGCAACAACAGATTACCAAATAGTTAATGACTCCATCCAGAATGTTGGCATTGCAGAGCACGCAGATACAAACGATCATGTACATCCATCACCAGCTAAGAAAAAACACAAGCCCAATGGAGTGAACCTGATGAAATTGAATCTGCCACTGCTCTAAAAGATATCCTAGAACCCTGGTAGAGCAAACTATAGCTGGTGAATATGGGCATCCGATGTATCGTCAAAATACATCTGAACAGGGCGTGTAAGATTACGTGGCCAAGAAATTATTTAGGCTAGCCGTGCCATAGTTGGAGAGGCCATCCATTGGGAGCATTTTAAAAGAATTCTTTTCGGTTATTCAATAGGAATTTTTACTGTATTCAGATGCTCTAAGCTTTTTCATGTGTTCATTTTTACTGTAAATTCAGATATTGCAAAATTTTTTCTAAAAAGAGCCTCAGCAAGGTATATCATCTACAGAAAAAGATGAAAAAGTTAAATACAAACTCTAAAAGTGTTGGTGCAAACGATAGAAATTTTGATCAAAATAATAATCTAATTGAGATAACAAAATTTTTTTTAAATAAATCTAAATAAATATTAATAAATCTATCCACAGATAATATTCAACTTTTTATAATTCCTTTTTGCTGGAACGTCTGATTAAAGACTCCCCGGTAGTAGATTCGTCGAAACCCGCCATTAGAGCTCATGGAACGATCGAGCAAAGGTTAATTGATTCACAGCCTCGGAAAGCAATCAAAAGCTATCGCTAGGGACAGACAGTTTCACAAATAGATGAAGAATAGCAGGAAGGTTGAGGGAAATGAATAAGGGTAGTAATTACACCTTCGAGGATCAAATGAGAAGCCATTTAAATGCTGATTGATACTGAAAATGAATCGCCGCTGTACGTATCGTTCAGCTCTTGCCTTCAACTTTTTCATATTATGTACAGTTTTTTTTTATTTATTGCCTACAGTGAAAAAATATATAAAGCGCTCAATGAGAGAAGAATTTTATTATTACAATTCAATCTACGTAATGCTGCACCGAAAAATTTTCTTAGCAGTCATTTTGTTTTCTAAGCTTTCTGCTATTTTATAATGGATAAGCTGGTTCATTTAAAAAGGGGAAATCTAAAAAAAAATAAATAAATAAAAAAAAAATCCAACAGGCGAGTGAATGAACGATTTATTTGGAGATAAATTTGCTCTCAGCCCCAATGGGTGGAGAAAAGTGAAAAATAGCTCCCTCAAGACTAACTCGACGCATCTCCCCAAATATAATTTTTATTTTTGCAATCAATAGTGTATTATTTTATTAGATTCAAGTTAAGTCATAATTTGTAGAGAGCAAAGTATTTCTTATTACGAAAAAGGAGAAACCTTTATTTTTATAAATGTAATTCCAGTTTGCAAACGACTTGAATTTTATTCTCGAAAGAGACATCATATTATAAGAATTATTTCTAAAGCTGATTAGTAGTTCATAAATAAAAATTGCATTGCATCGTTATTATATTAATGTTTAGGATGCATCGTGATGTAATGGATTAGCAATATTAATATACCAAAAACGTGCTAAAAATAAAGGTATAAGCCCATCAGCAGTATGACCCATGAACGCTAAATATTATGTTTCTTCTTTAAAATAAGAAAAGAAAAAATCGAATTCTATCGAAATTTCTTCATCGAGAAGAGTTTATCTAAGTGACGATTTTTTTTTGATTCCTGAGTTTTTCAAAAAAATTTCGATGCTCTAGCGAATGTGTTTAAAAGGATCGTTTTCCTACATTTGTAAGAAAAAAAAAAGGAGAATGTTTAATGTCGTAAATTTCGAATATTTATACAATTTAAACTTCCTCCCAACCTTCTTACATTTAAACTTACTCCATTACAGTGTATCAAGTCTTGGAATCCGTTTATCTATTTGCGCTCCCAATGCCTTTGAGCGACTTTTCCTATTTTTTCCCCCCTCCTCTACCTTCGGAAACGTAATGGAGAATGATAGAGAGCAGTGCTGGCAAAGTTACGACCCTGGTTGCCTGTAAATTTAATATTGGAAAGTTGAGAGGGCGTTCGAAAAAGAGCAGGAGGAGAAATGAAATCGAGAACTTGAACGATAATGCCCAGTAGTAAAGTAGTTTGATATTTGAGGAAAAGGGAAAAAAGAATTCCAATTGGGGGCTGACCTGTCACTATTGCCTCGGAGTGAAACATAGTTGCGGTCAATGCCCAACACACAGTCCAACCTGCTCTTTTTATCTTTTTATTTTTAAACCATTTTTTTCTTATTTTATATTTTCTCATATTTTTTAACCCTCTGGTGAAAGCGTACTTCCACGTCCTCTTAATGGGCAAATGAGAGCCGACGTCAAAGGTTGGCTTTCCTAGAGTCGTCGCGTAAACGTGACCATGAATTATATTACATGAAGATGCCTTTCTAGTCGAAATTTTTTGAAAGAGACCTCGAGTGGAATTTGTTATTTTTAACTCGAATCGGGAAACGTTAACGCGAGACGAATACGTAAAAAATAAACTTGCCAAAAAAAAAAAAATGAAAACTGCTTCATTTGTTAAAATGCCGCATCTTATTAACGATTCCCTCATCTTTATTGGTTTTGTTTGTCATTCATAAAAAAAAATTTCTAATGACAAAAAACATTCAAAATTTCAGTCAAAGAGTTTCACAAATCGAACTTCTTAACTAATTTTATAATGAAAGCTAATATATAAAAACTCGTTTATTTTTTCTCGAAATAACAGCAAATTAATTTCTTACATCAATCTTCAACTTAATGCACACTTTTCATAGGAGCAAATATCCCAGAGGAATTTTGGACTTTGACAAAACATCAAGCGCACATTATGTAGAAAGACGTTTTTTTCATATATAGGCTACGGTTAGGCAAAAGACTGGCTCCATAGGATTAAAAAATTTACATAGAAAACCTATTTGGTTTTAGTCTGATACAAAATTATTACAAATTTCTGTACATTTACTGAGAAAACTTATTTTATTGTAGAATGAACGGCAGTCTGGTAAAAACTCAGATGATAGGACACGTATTCAGTAAATGTCAACGTGACCACCGTACATCTCTAAGCATAACTCTAATGCTCCTCCACAGTCCGAAACACTATTTCCAACGGCGGCTGAAATGCGCTGTTTCAATTATTCACTACTGTGGATAATCTTAGAAATCTTTACCTCATAAACCTTAGATTTGCTAAAATCCTAGATAAAGTCTAATAGAGTTAGACTTGATGACTAGGGGCTTAAATCTTAGTGAGCCATCTACTGGGAAAAACGTGATTCAGGTGTCGCGAACAATTATGGCAAAATGGAATGGTGCCCATCCTGTTGGAACACAAGTGTCCATAATTTGGCTCCAAAAATACTGTAACATATCGACTACATTTATACTAAGAACAGGAAATTCGGTAGACCCTTGCCCTCGTTATTCTCAAACATTCGTTAACCTTGTATTGCTCGAACTCTAACATTATATACGAGGGGATAGCAGAAAGTAATGCCATTTATTTTTTAATGGAGGAAATATAGTCGCTGTGTAAAAGTTGACATAGCTAAAAAGAAGGCTGAGTACATGCACAGACATTGCATAACAAACATTGTTCCAACGCACGCGCACTACGTGCTACCAGTTAGTCAGTGGTTTTACAAATGGCCGCCGCTTTCGCATCGTCTACAGTGAGAACAACGAGCTGTTATAAGACTTCTTTTCGCAAAAGGTAAGAAATCTGCTGAAATTCATGGGGAAATTATAGAAATTTACAGTGTCGATTCTCTGGGCTATTCCAATATGTGCAAATGGTGTAAAATGTTTCTGTAGTTCTATGAGCGGGTATTCTGAAACTGATGCAGTGTTGGGATAAATCGTCAAGGTGTTAGTTGTATATCTGTATGTTTTGTAATTTTCTTTGAAAAATATAAATGGCGTTACTTTCTGATATCTCCTCGTACAAGAAAAATGTTTGCTACTTACTGTATATCACAAGAATATATATGGGCTACATCGGACTATTGAATGGACACCCAGTACTTCAGACCACTTATAATATGAACAGAAAAGTGAAGATATAACAACTAATTTTACTATAATTAGATATGTGCAAATAACTTATTACCTTCCTGTGGAGAAAGATTTCTGCCCCATCCAGTTTACATCCGCAAAAACCTGAATTACGTAAAAGAGGGAAGATAGAAGGTATTTTATTCGCTGAAAATGAAAATAGTTCAGGCTGATTATAGCTATCATCTTAGTCCAATGGAGATGAGATGACTACTGCGAACTTTAAAATGGATATAGCTATCGGAAGCAGAACTACCAATTATGGAGAAAAAAATCTTTCCCTTTGAGGGGCGTCAATGTTTTTCACTCATATATGCAACTAATCAGCGTGACTGAAAGATGGCCGTAAGAATTTTAAAAATCTGATTATGGGTAACTTTGGTGGTAATCATTGAGTAAAAAGGAAGGAATTAATGAAGCGTTGGCGCTGCGATCGCGGAAAGCTTTTAATCAGTGGTCATTAACTTGGTGCGCCGCAGTCATCAGCAGCGTCACCTCATAGTCATTAGGTGAAATAGCTCCGAGAACTTTCTTTTTCGAGGGAAGAGGAAAACGCGGTAGTGGAGGGGGGTGTATTAATTCAAGCGCAAATCTTCTTTTCTACTACGGAGGACAGATTTTTGGCGAGATTCATGGCTCCCCCTTTGTCATTCTTCGATAAAAAGAAAGCTAAGGTGGGGGAAGAAGGACCCCCTATAAACTTTACTGGGTTTTCCCGAAGCAAAATTAATAATCTTTTCCTTGTGTGGGGGATGATAAGAAGGCGACAGTGAACAATAGGAGACGATAATGCTTCGCCAAGCCTTTTCCTAATTTTTTTTGATCGCCTTTGTTTCCATTCTCCAACAAATTTCTTCGTTTCGATCATTAAAGGTTGTCTTGCGACTGAACGTCGTTGAAAATGAATCGCTACGATAGCTTAATGAGATTTTCATCCGGAAACTTCCGAGACAATTTTTTTTTTCGGTTCATAAATTTTTTTTTGTTATACATATTTTATTAGCATTTAAAGTGATGGCGGCCATGAAAAGGCATAGGTGAGAGAAACGATGATTAAATTACGGCACTGGAAAATCAGAAATTTTATTTAATAAAACGATTTTTATTGCGTTTAAACGGACGCTAAAAATATTAAATAAGGTTCGTTAGGAATTTTAAATGCTTAAAATGTAATTTTAAGAATTTTTTAAAAGCAAGGAACACAGAATGTTAAAGAAAAGTAATAAAAATTAACTGACAAAAAATCTAAATAAAATATTTCCAACATTTGATATTCATGGAACTGAAGTAATAACTTAGGATTCCTGCTATTATGTGCCTTCCTCTTTTCAATCGGAGTCGTAATTTTGTTTTATTTCCTTAGACCCTCCTTCCTTTACAAATAAAAGATACACACCCTCTCATGAATCATTACTGATTTGAAAAAAATTACAATCTCTGCATCTTCTAAGCAATAAAACATATAGGTATTTATCTACGCAAACATTTATCTACTTTTTTCTCCTCTACATTGCGCTTTGCTTTGTTGAACATTTGAGTCAAGAGCTGAAGACAGCATACTTCTAATGTATGCTGAAGGAAAGAATTTCAATGGACTTGAGGATTAATGTTGGGCGGGTGAATGCTGAGTCTTAGAAATTTTAGATCGAAAAGTTTGAAGGTAGTCTCTCTTTGGAATAGATAGCGTATTCCTATTACATGGAGTTTCAAAGCAGCCAGCAAAAAAAAAATTCAGGAATACTCAAAATCATCTGATTACAAAAAGTGATAGCATTCTTTGGTTTCAGGCGTCCGCCAACGTATGACCAACTTGTTTAAGATGTTTACGTAGATCAAGCTGAACTAAATGAAGATGTTTATATCAGTCACGTTTTTAGTCTCGGCTCCACCCAAGTGAGCTAAATATTAGAAGGAAAAAAAAATTTTATTTTTGAAGCTGATGAGCTGCACTATATGCGTACTTCCCGGATGGCTATATTTTCTGTCCTTGTTCCTTTTGGGTATTATTAATGTTCTGTAAATAAAAAGAGCTTGGGATATTATAGGCATATTAGAAGAGTTTGTATATTATTTGATATTCCTTGACTTGTAAAGCAGCTTGTATTTCTGAGTTAGAAGGTGCTGTGGACTTCCTAGAATTTAAAGTTTATATAGTGTCGCTTATAAAATGTTAAAAACGCTTAAAATTTACAGTTCAAATGTAAACTGAATTTAAAATAGGGCAGTGTTTCCCAAACTCGGATTCGCAAAAATCTTTAAAGGGGTTCCCATAAACCTTTTCCATAATGGCGTATCCCTATTATTGTAAGCATATACAGGGTCGGGACACATTAATATGACCACCTCTCCTCGAACATGTTGGAACGTCCCATGGTATGCAGATGAAAAATCATTGCATATCATTAAAAGCTGACAACAACAGACGTGTAGTAGCATCTGTTAACACAGCAATTGTCGCCGTCATGGGCAGAGCCAACACCACCTATACTCCAAGCCTGAACGCGAAAATTTCATACATTGTTATATCATCATACCTAGTCATAATTTAGGGCTTATTATTGGTAGAAATGCGATTAAAGTTGACTACTTCTGACGTTTTAACAATGTATGACGTTTCCGCGCTCAGGCTTTCTCTTCAGGTGGTGTTGGCAGAGCAAGTGACTTGTCGGACCTCCAAAAGGGGATGATCATTGGCTATCGGGCCAAGGGGGGGCAGCATTTCAGAAACGGCCACCTTTGTGAACTGCTCTAGGGCTGCCGTTGTGAAGGTGTACCGCGACTGGACGAACAGACAGTTTCGAGCAACCGAAGAGGTAACTGTGGGGCCCCACGGGCCATCGATCCTAGAGGCGAACGTCGGTTACGACGCCTGGCCAAGACCAATCGGCGTGCCACTGTTGAGCAATTGACACAGCAAATGAACAGTGGGGCCACTAGGCGTGTCAGCACCAAGACAGTGCAACGATCCCTCTTGAGGTTGGGGCTCCGGAGCAGGCGTAAGGTAACAGCACCCATGTTGACGCCTGTGCATCGCCGAAAATGCCTCCAATTCGCAATGGACTATCGCCATTGGACCTCGGCCGAGTGGCAAAGAGTTGCTTTCTCTGACAAGTCGCGGCTTCTGTTGAACAGAGTGGACGGACGATGGAGAATTCGCCGGGAAGCATCTGAGAGCAGGCATCCCGACACCATCGTTGGCAGAGGACAGGCTGGTGAGGGAGGTGTGACTGTTTGGGGGATGTTTTCGTGGTATGGTTTGAGTCCACTGATACCGCTGGAGGGTACACTGAATGCTGTTCGTTACCTGACGATCGTCGCAGACCAGGTACACCCCTTCATGTGTCGACAGTGTTTCCTCAGGGTAATGGCACCTTTCAACAGGGCAATGCTCCCTGCCATACTGCCAAAATTGTCCACGACTGGTTCGAGGAGCATGAGGATGAATTCAAGCTACTCCCATGGCCACCAAACTCCCCAGATCTCAACCCATTGAACATTTATGAGACCATCTCGATCGCCATGTCTGCAAGCTGGACCCTCCACCACGCACGGTGATGGAATTACTGGATGCACTGATCGCCGAATGGTCCCAGATGCCTGCGACCACCTTCCGAGGACTTATTGACTCTCTGACACGTCGACTAGCTACTGTGCTTGCCGCCAAAGATGGATATTCCGGATACTAGCAGGTGGTCATATTAATGTGTCCCGACCCTGTATGTATGTACATTTATAAGTCAATGGTTCGCGGAACTCAGATCTTAGTGAAACGACTCGCGAGTCGAAAAAATTAGTCAAAGGGCTTTGCTAGTCGAAAAAGCTTGGGAACCAATGAAATAGACGATAAAAGTGTATTATGTTGAGTTACAGTATATCTGCTCAAAATAAGAGCTGTTCTGGCCCAGATCCTTTTTTTTTTTCAGTGGCTAATTTTAACTCAAGTGTTGCTAGTTTAGATGTCACCATAAGAAGTCCAATGGTGTGAGATCTGGTGATTCAAGGGATATTATTCCATTTATTCGCCCCATCTTGCTGAAAATAAACACATTTTTATTTTTTATTTTATTGGTTTAGTTAGTTCAAATACAATAATAGTGCCCCTATTTGTAGTCATTATTAGTTGATTCTCGTAGTATACTAACGGAGCGATGAGAATTCTTTGCTTGTTTTTTTGGCGAGTTCAAATATGAAATTATGTATATATTGTTTGATTAACTACACCCTGTAGAAGCCACCATCACAGATTTCCAACTTTAAAAAATATACTAGGTAGAAGTTAAAAAGGAAAACCCATAAAAACCTAAAGACGTCTTCGTCTAATGACGTGCATGAGACTATTATGTTCTAATGTAACCATCATTAGGTAAATTGGGTTGTGGAGGTAATTGTTAAATAATTACTTTAAGAATTCAAGGGAACGAGTCTCCGTTTTTCTCTTGTTTCTTATGAAATTCTGAAAACGCGCAGAGATAAAGAAAAGGAAGAAAAATTATTCTTAAGTAAGGAAAAAACAAAAATACGAGGAAATTAATACTGAGCTATTGGATATCTTTATCTTCTACAGAAGTAGTTCGGATTTTTAAAGTGATGTAATGCCTAAAACAAATAAATCTATAAACCAACAGACAGCTCCTACCTCTAATTACCTTTTAAGCCTTTCTCCTTCCATTTTATAATTAAGTAGACTAATTTGCATACAAATCACTTCTAGCTTCCCGGGACCTCACCTTGAATGGAGCTTGGTTGGTTATGTCATAATATGAATTATGTCTTTGTCACAGATGGTTATATTTATTTTCAATGTCTTCATGATGTTGTTAAGTGCTCTATGCCCAGGCACGCCCTGAATTCTAATAAGATGACGAGATCCAGCTTCAGCATTTTGATGAACAATTCAGACTTTTACGACTCCTATGAAATATATACATGAAAGCTCGTCATACCATTCATCATGTCTTTCTAAAGGGAGGAGGTAGTCGAAAGATACTAAGTATCGACCCGGTCATAAATGTGTATGACCTAGACAGGAAAATCTACTTATCTTGCAAAGTACAATCAAGATAAGAAGGTTGATGATTGAATTTTAATTTCGATAATATTTATGGCTTAAGAAGCTGCTGTGGATCAGTGGAATTTAATTATGATAAGTCTGCTATATATATACATATATATCACTGAAACATTCTAAATTTTATAAGAGAACTATCACAACATCCAGCCTTTAAAATCAGATGGCACGCCAAGCAATTCCACAAATAAGTAACTTCATTACAGTGGTGAATCCAGGTGTCCACTGCATGTGAAGATTTCTTCTTGGCAGTTCTCAATTAGGAATCCTTGGTTTTTAATGCAATCATTGCCAGAGGAGGAATGGCATCCAATGAGCTCTGACCTTAAACGGGAGTTCTTCGCTCGCTCGTTCCGCTCTCTGATCAGAGAAAAGTTCGCTTCCGAAGGGAAGGCTTTTACTTTAAAGAACTATAAAATTTTTACGATCCAGTTGGACACCTAATGCTATCATTATCCCGCCTCTCCAAGATTCGAGCATTATTCGTGAGAAAGGGAATATTTAAATGGTGGACGTCATTTTCGCCTTTTCCTCGACCACCCACTCAAAGTTTTCTCTGCGACTACAGCGGAAGAAGTTGCACCGCACAATTAGCGGATAAGTGAGGGGCGGGAATTCTATATTAAGAACCGACAAATAGACCTGTTTAATGCTAGCAAATTGACAATAAAAGGGTCATTGCATTGCTAATGTATTTATAATGCTGTAGGTCTTAGGTAAATGATATTTATCTATAAATACGAAGAAGATCATTATAATAGATCTTCATACAAGAGAAAAAAATGAAAATTTTGAAATTTACTTTTTCTAATGATGTAAATCAAGTGTTTCTCAGAAAAATGTAGATATAGAACAACATTTTCAAGTAATATTTTGAAATAATAAGTCTTGTTCTAATAAATGAATCCAAAAACTTTTCTTCACGAAATTAGCGACTTTTGCCATCAAGAAAATCAAACGTATGACGCCCTTAAGTTAATTTATTTAAAAATATTAATTTCACGAACCTGAAATTTATGACAATGAAACAAGAATTGACGTCGTTTGGTTGGGTCATTTAGGCTCGTGCCTCATTTCTAAGTGCTTACTACAGAGTGATGTTTTCTGTTACCTCAAACTTATATGCCATCTCTAACGCTCACTCCTTATCAAAGGATTTAGCAATCCGAATTAATTGATGTAAGAGGGTGTTCGGATTAGCGGTCTGCATACGGTACTGTACAAAGGTCAAAAGTTGCGTATAAAGAAAATGTTTAATTTTGTAAATGTGAGAAATATAGTAGTTATCCATAAAAAGAAAACTTGATAAACTGTTTCAAAAATAAATTTCCATCGCAACAACAATATCTCAAAAGTAATCTGTAATTTCCTTTGGAGTCTTGTTCATTGTGTGCAACCATAAAGCGTTATTTATTTTTCTTAAAAGAACCAGTTCATTCAACAATCTATCTTTAGTCCACTGAAACAATTTTTTAGTACAAACTGCTGCCTCTTTGTGAGAAATTTGCAGAGTATGACCACAATCTTCATCGTCTTCAGGTTAGGTTAGCTATATGCCTCCGACGATTGTGAAATGCCGAAACGCGTTAGACTTAATAAACTTAGCATATCGTTTCACTATTTTTGGTTCATTTTCTTCTCTTGCTACAAAAAATTATGTACAAGACTTTAATCTATCAAAAGAATTGCCACCACCTAAATCCAGAGATCGGGCTCGGTGGCTCAGCAGGTTGCGTGATCGCCTCTGATGCCCGAGTACGCGGGTTCGATCCCGGCCGAGGACGACGAGGATTTTTCAGGGGTAAATCCTGAGATCACGCACTTCCTTCGGAAGGGAAGTAAAGCCGTTGGTCCCGTGTAGTCGTTTGCCGTCTGCACGTTAAAGAACCCTTGCGAGGCAAAATTTGCGGCCCCTATAACGCCGTCCTGAAATGACCATAGCAGTTGAAAAGGACGTTAATACCAAACAAACCAACCAAACCAACCTAAATCCAGATGCATAGTACAGACTTTGCAGCAAAATCAAAACTATGATTGTGGTTTTCTTGTTGATTGAGTTCATTATGAAACTAGAGGGAATAAAAAATTTTTTGGTAGGTTCGGATTATAGAGACCGTACTGTATTCGTAATTTATAGCTATCCAACATAACCTTTAGCATCATTGAGGCACTCATGCCCCACCCACCACATCGAATAGTGTCTAGGAGGATCCTGACGAAAAAAAAAGGTACGTTCAATAAGTATCGCTATGCTCTATTTTTAATTACAAAATGATAAAAAAAAAAGCCGAATACGATTTTTACACTTAAACTCTGGAACCATCAGGAATAATAATACAGTAAAAACTACGAAAATCCGCATACTCGCTATTCCGATCTCGTCTGAGAACAAGTTTACTGACAACAGTGGGCACGAGAATCTTAACACAAAATAACAAGACAAAGAGGAAATTCAAAAGGAAAATTCTCCTTTTAATGATATTACATTTTTTATGTTCATCAGAGTTTCTATTTAGGATTCTATAAGCGTTTCTGTTGAGTGATCTAGCAGATTGGGTGTTTTATGGCACGATTGGTCTCGCTATTTCAAACAATTGTTATAGAATTCGTTCTGTATACATGCATAACATCACTTAGAACATTTAAGTAACTGATTCCGGTTAATAATTTCCGGTAGCATTGATAATTTGAAAATTCAGATTACTAAAGAAACCATTCAATCCTAGAAGGCTAAGGACTTAATCTCAACTTCATTTAACGTGTCATGTTTATATCGTTCACATCTGTTCATCAAACTGCATTTGACTTTTCAATCAAGAGCGTTTTGTTGTTTTTCCTAATTTCTTCTCAAGATCTAGAAGAAACCTTCTTTTTCCTTAGTCAAGCTTTCCATAGGGTAATTGGAGACCAATTGCCCCGAGTAATCAGACGATGACCGCTGAAAGGAAAACTCATTAGTCGCCTGGCAACCGGTGAAGGCGATGGGCGACGGTGACGTCGAAACTTGTTGTTGCAAAGAAAGTGAACTTTTCATTATCTTCTAATTCCAAACTTCTAAGAATGTCAAGTAATGAGAGTCAATTTCGCAGATGTTTACTTAAAGTGTAACGAAATGTATTCATGTTAGGACAAAGGCAACAATTTGCACTTCACTATGATTAACTCAAAAAGGCAGAGGTTAGCATATGAAGTGGGTAGATTGTAGCAACGTCTTTTAGTGACAGGTCTTCAGATTACCATGAATATAATTCGAAATGGTGGTTCTTCATGAAAATTCATTCATATCAGAAGAATCTACATTCATTTTCTAAATTAATTCTTTGGAGTGCAGTTACCTACTTTTTTGTTCTAACTTTAGTGTTATGATGAAATATGTCACCGAGAAATATGCCTTCCGTTGTTCAGATGTTTCCAATGCCCAGATAGCTTTTTATCTTTCTGTTGCAAATTTCACTGATCAATACTCGTTCTTTCTCTTACTTTTGCCAAACACACAAATTTTCGCCAGTCGTCTGGACGTTTTTAGGGAGCTCAAGGGAGACCCGTGTGATTCCTTAGCCTCCTCGATAAACACTGCCTTATCTATGTCCTGCCATTGCATAATCATATTTAGTTCTGGTAGGTTTGTTCTTAGAGGCAGGGAGGCGTAAACACTCATTCATCTTTCACATAAACTCGTACATAAAAATCGCAAGGGGTTAGACTGATATGAATGAAATTTAAGCAAACAAAACAGCTCGTTGCTGTGCTCTCGTGGCATAAATTAGAAGCAAACCTGCAACAAAAAAAAACTTTGAGTTTTTCCATACGTCTGCAAAGTTTTGTGACAATATGTCAAAAAATAAAGCTGCAGTGAATTTATGAAATCGGGTTAATCATTTGTAATAACCCCGTATTATGAGCAATTAAGCAATCGTGCGTCGACAAAGCGATTGTCGCGTGCGAGTGTTCAAGTCAACAATGCTTCAAGTTAAAGAAAAAGTAACAGTAGTTATATTCTTGACGAGGCGATTGTTATATGACATGCCATTATCTTGGTATTCTTTACGGTCACTGTTTTAGCACGTGAATTCGACTTGAAGGGGTCCACGAAAAATCCTGACGAAAAATTGATACAACCGAGCTACGACCTTGATATCCATATTTCTGAAAACGGAATTTGAAAAAGAGATTTCATTTTCAAGTTATCGTGCAAACGGCGGACGGCTGGATAAACGTACAGACTAGCGTGTATTCCTATAAATAGCTTTTTGCTAAAGCTCCTAAAAACATATTGCTCTTTGTAAGTTTTTTTATATTTTATAAAAAGACTTCGGTGTGTATAATAGGACATTATCTTCTCTAATTATCTTCTGTGATTATGTATAAATAAAACTTTTGAAAAGTTTCTGTACTTTTTATATAGATCTATATTTAACAGCTGAAGATTTTGTCAATATCGTTCTTTCATAATGAAGCCTAGAAAACTGCATTTTCTAAGTCCATGCCTTCCACTTCATTCGCGTACAATGTTACAACGAGGCACCGTGTATTATGGAAAGGATTTCCTTCTAATATGTCACCGTTGGCTATCGAATTTTTTTCCTCCTCTGTTATAAGGACGTCGTTAGTATTCCGCATAGATGCCACTCTCCGATAAGCCTTTGGGTCTTTGATCCTCGCTCGGCGTGACACTAGTTGCGATTGGACCGGAGAGGATTTCGGATCCCCCGCCGAGGCACCACGGGCTCTTTCCACCGATGACTCCCTCTGTCTAAAATACTGACGACGTAATTATAGTCATTACTGTTGCTATTGGGATACTGTCATTACTCTGAGACGAGACTTTTCGCCTTAAGAAACTGTCTTAAGTCGCTATTATTATTCCATCGCTCAGGAACGACAACTCCTTTTGATCTTCAGACTTCTATATATATAAGCAGAAAATTATGCACCAGAAGCGCCGCTTGGCATAGGAAATTCAAAAGCTGACCAATTTCGACCGACCATTTTTTACATTAAAGCAAAATAAATGTCTGTTTTTAGAATTTTTCCAGTTGGAGGAGAGAAAGCTGAATAAAATGTTTAAGGGAAAAATGCATGGCTTGTATAAAATGTAAAGAAAATGAAAAACATTTTTTCGTGACGCTAACTGATTTAACAGCGTGCACCAGTGCCACCGTCTGATTTAATAAGTGACCTCTGACCCGGCAATTTATCATGCATTCGGAACTCGGAATGTGAATTTATTTCCGCGCGGCTTTCGTCTCTCGCCACATTTGTTTTCCCTTCCCTTCTCGCTCGACTCTCCATTCGCTGAATATAAATTTCTCGTCAAAAACTCGAAGAATTCAATTGTTGCCATTTCTTTGGAATTCTCGAGAAGTCGGATTGAATATTAAATATGTTTTTCTATCTCTTTCTTCTTCATCATCGAAGTAGCATTCTTTAATAAATTCTCTTTGATGAAAATCTAATTATTAGATTACCAAGCAGTAACAATTCATGAATATCAGTACAAAGCTCATTTATAAGGGCAATAGAGGTCATGGTAACTTAAATAAATCTTTGCTTTTATTGGAAGTGTAATTTTATGGCCTCCTTCGGGTCATTTATCTTGAGACAGACAGAACGTCAACGGTTTTTTGATACAAACTCAACCGTGTCATTAGTGTCGCTGAGTGAATAGGAAAAACTCACCTTTGAATAATAAATAAATACGATAAAAAGGCAACAGGGGAAAACTGAATGGACTGGCCTTGAGAGTTTAAATCAAGTCTATTACAAGAAAGCTTCATTATTATTATTATTATTATTCCATACATGTCTCTCCCATTCAAAATCGATACATTTCAGTTAACCGCTAGAGACAATTGCTTACTTTTTAATTTACTATGGATATTTGCCAGCTAATAATCGAATATATATAATAATAGCATAGTCAAAGTAATTATACATAATCACAAAATAATAAGAAGACAACATCAAAGTTACAAGGATATATGTATCTTGTTAGATAGCGCATTACTCCATTCAATATTGCTGCAATAATTGCTGCGAATTTGCGGTTAGTCATTAAGTGAACAACCCTTCCATGGGTCTCTTTTTTTTGGGATGAGCAGGTCACGTGATCTTCATATAATTATGAAAAGCGCAGAACAGGTTCTTGATAACCTGCTTAGGTCTCAAAACGAACGAAGTCGTTGGTAGCATTTATATAAGCATTAATCTAATAAAAGAAAATACTTAAAAACTGCTTTATGTCAGCATTCTAAAGGTAAAAGACTATGACAAAAATTAGCTGCATATGCTTAGTTTCGTTAGTCCATTTATGAAACGTTATTTCTTAAAAATGTAAAAAAAATAAAAAAATAAAAAAAAAATTAAAAAATGATAGCTTTACATTCTGTTGACAGTGGTGTCACATCAAACACTCAAATGCCTGCTGTTTGTGAATGATAACTTGCTTTAAAAGGTGGCCATAAAATAGATGTTCAAAATCAGAGATTGGATTGGGCTCGTTATATGGATAAAAAAAAATTTCCATAAACGTTAATCCATAAATGCATCCTTCAGGATTTACGACGCATTTAATTATCACCTTCGAAGAACAACTACAGGTACGTACTAGAATTTGGGTATTTTTTTTAATTAATGTGTTCCACAAGCAGCCTAATCGAGTGACCTGTTGTCACAATTGAAATCCAGTACCGTGTTCGCGTACGGCGGAACACTCCAGCATCAAAACACAGCAATCTCGTTCAATCTCTCATGGGAGCGCGACGCATTAGTCGAAAGGAATCTTTTAGTCTGTTCGACAGTTAACGGTAGACATTTTCAACAAGTTCTGTAAATAAAAATATTTTTTTCCCTTATAATGGTCTTCCATTTTCTGTATCCGGTTTTAATCATTCAGTGAGAGATAACTCCAAGATGCATTTTTGGACTAATTTTATAGAAATTTTTTTTTTCATCCGTATGATGAGTCCAATCCAATTCCTGATTTTGACCAACTACTTTCCATCCTGTATAACCTTAGAGGTATTCACAATATGCTGTTTGGACATTGCATGAAAACCGGCATAAAATACTGTTCGATTTCCACTGCTTATTTCAATCGTATCTGTATGATAATCCAAAGTGCATCCTTGAAATCCAGCAGAGTAGTGCACATCTGAGTTAATGGCAGTTGTTACAATAGCTGTCGGCATCGCAGAATCTTGAATGAGCCATAGAACATTCTGGGATGTGTCAGTGTTTGTGATTATAATGAGACCTGGATGGATAATAGCTTTATAAAATATCAGCTCCAATACTAACTTAAATGGCATGTTAAGATAATAACACAGAAGGAGCTCCGAATATGTCATGAGTAGTAAGACAAAGATACTATTAGATTACTCCACGGCTATTCCTGTGAGAGCCCTTTCAATTTGCTAGAACGCATTGTGTTTATGATAAAAAAAAAGTCTGGCTTTGATAAGCATAAATATCATTTGATTTGCATCGGGTGTGGAGCAGGTTAAAGTCACTCGCGTTCGGGAGTTAGGCAGAGGCTCTCGTTTGAAAAATAGTCGACAGTCTCCCGGCTGTTATCTCAGAGCAATGCCTCCGAGAAGCCCCACCAGTGCACTCGCTATGCGCTTGGGGAAACGGTCGGGGGCAGCGCATGCCTTTACTCAGGAGGAGAAATGGGTAAAGCGACAACGGGATCGGGTGCTGTCAATCGGCACTTGGAACGTATTCTCCATGACAGGAAAGGAATCAGAGCTAGTGGAGGTAGCCAAACGGTATCGACTGGATATCATAGGTATTACCTCTACGAAATGCCCGGTTTCTGGAACTGTGGACTTAGAAGGAGGGTGGAAGCTTTTCTACTCTGGTGTCGACCCTAACATGACTGCCCAGGTGGGAGTGGGGATACTCACAAGTCCCCGGCTGGCAGATTATGTTGCAGATTGGACCCCTTTAGGTGGAAGGCTGTGTCTCCTGAGGCTTCAGATAGGGAAACAGTCTCTCTCTCTATTCGTTGCATATGCTCCGAATGCAGTCACAGAGTACCCACTTTTTCTAGATGAAGTTGATGCTCTCTTAGCAGGAGAGGGAGTGCAGATTCTGTCATCCTGATGGGCGACTTCAATGCACACGTAGGGGCTGATGGCCAAACGTAGAAAGGCGTGATTGGGAGGAATGGTGACCCCGATTTAAATGCGAATGGGAGGTGCTTGTTGGATCTCTGTTGCAATTATGGACTTTCCATCACAAACACCTTCTTCCAGCACAGGGATGTCCATAAGTATACCTGGTACAGAAATGCAATGGACCAGAAGTCACTGATTGATTTTGTAATCGTTTCAGCCGACCTATTCCGATCAGTGTTGGATACTCGTGTGAGAAGAGGTGCAGAACTATCAACTGATCACCACCTTGTTGTCTGCACTTTGTGGTTCTCTGAATCCATGCCAACCAAGCGAAATTCTAGGTTCAGACAAACTTAGCGCATCAAATGGGAAACATTGGAGGATAGAGCTGTGAGGAAGACCTTTGCAGATAACATATCTTCAAGTTTCAAAGAACTACCCAGTGATCGTGGTACTGTTCCAGAGGAGTGGCAGTTGTTTAAAACTGCTGTGATTACTTCGGCTGCATTGTGCTGTGGTCGTAAGCGGCTGAGTGTGGCGCAGGGCGGTGAGAAAAGGACTGCATGGTGGAACGGTGAAGTTCAAGAAGCTGTCAAGGCAAAGAAGGAAGCCTATTTGCTATGGCTTGCAAATAAGTCAACTTCGAGTCGAGTGCGGTACACTGAGGCGCAAAAAGCAGCAGCAAAGACAGTATCAACAGCTAAAGCCAAGGCCTGGGAGAAGTTCGGGGAGAAATTGGAGGCAGACTATGGTTCGGCAAACAAGGTGTTCTGGCAGACCGTGCGCCGCCTCCGTGGAAAGAAGTCTCTTTCATCACAAACTATTAAGAGTTCAGATGGGAGGCTTCTGAAAACGGAGGAGAGCGTATTGCATAGGTGGAAGGAATACTTTGCATCTCTTCTTAATCCGGTGACAACAACAACTGAGGCATACGAGGTGCACCTTGGAGCGGAGAATAGTCACGGTAGTATCACTGAAACAGAAGTCAGATGGGCAATTAAGTCCCCGAAGACTGGCAAAGCTGCAGGTGATGATGAAATCCGGTCCGAGATGTTAAAGGCCTTAAATCATGATGGTATCCTGTGGCTGACTCGTGTGTGTCAGGTTGCTTGGATATCTGGACAGGCCCCTAAGCAATGGCAGACAGGAATTGTGATCCCTATCTTCAAAAAGGGAGATCAGAGAGATTGCAACAACTATCGAGGCATCTCTTTGCTCAGCATTCCTGGGAAAGTGTACGCTAAGTGTCTGGAGAAGAGAAGTCGGGAAATAGTCGACTCCAAACTGTTGGGGGAGCAGTGTGGTTTCCGACCTGGCCGGAGCACGACGGATCACATCTTTGCTCTAAGGCAAATCTTTGAGAAATCCTGGGAGTATGCAAAAGAGGTTTACGCTTGCTTTGTGGACCTCGAAAAAACATATGACAGAGTTCCTCGGGAGAAGCTCTGGCAAGTGTTGCAAGAGTATGGAGTGGATGGGCAATTACTGATTGCTATCATGTTTCTGTACGAAAGCTCTGAGATGTGTGTCCGGATAAGTGTCATTAAGTCAAGACCGTTCACCGTTCACTCCGCCAAGGGTGCGTACTGTCGCCCCTCTTGTTCATTATCTTTATGGACTGGATAGACAGGGGCAGCCGAGGCGATGAGCGTGTTTGTGTGGGCGACTGCCTGGTGGAGAGGTTGCTCTTTGCTGACGACCTTGTCCTCCTTGGGTCTTCTCGCACGAACCTTCATCATGCACTAGACCGGTTTGCAGCCAAATGTGAAGAAGCTGGGATGAAGATCAGTGTGGCTAAAACCGAGGTTCTAGTCCTTTCAAGACAGCCTGCTCAGTACGCTCTCCATGTTAGGGGAGCCTCATTGAGGCAGGTGGAGAAATTCAAGTATCTCGGGATTGCATTCACGAGTGATGGACGGCAGGAGAAAGAATTGGATGCTCGGATCGGTGCAGCAAGCTGTGTCAGACGTGAACTGTGGCGATCCGTGGTAACGAAACGCGAGCTGGGTAACAAAACCAAGCTCTCCGTCTTCAAATCTATCTTTGTCCCCATTCTCACCTATAGTCATGAGGCTTGGGTAATGACCGAAAGAGTGCGATCGCGGGTACAAGCGGCCAAAATGAGATTTCTGAGAGGTGTGGCAGGTGTTACCCTACTAGAACAATAAGGGAATCTTTAGGTTTTGAGCCGCTACTTCTCCGCATTGAGAGATCTCAGTTGCGCTGGTTTGGCCACGTGATACGGATGTCGCAAACTAGTCTTCCTAGGCAGTTGTTATTTTCCAAGCCGGTAGGTAAGAGACCAAGGGGTCGGACTAGAACCAGGTGGCTAGACTACATGGAGAATCTGGGTTCGAGTCGCTTGGATATTACCAGGGAGGACATGCGCCTGATGGCGGAAGATCGCGATCGCTGGAGATCCTCCATAGGGCTGCTGCCCCCGCGACCCTAACGGATAAGCGGGTTTGAAAAGTAAGTAAGTAAGATATACGTATACAAAATAACTCGCATAGAATGCCTCCTCATAACTTCGTTAAAGGATAAGAGAATCACTTTCTGCCTTCAAATAATCTAAATCTGGATTAGATAATAGATGCATTCGTCAAGAAAGGCATTATTGTCTAATAGGAATGTTCATTGTCCGCGATAGCTCAATTGGGTAGAGCGTTGTCAGCGATAGGCAAGATCCCTGGTTTAAGTCCAGGTCGCGGAATGTTTTCCTTCACTTTCCTCTTTATATTCACGATTTTTTTGTTTGAAGTATATCTTCTCTTTGAGGAATGTTCTTCCTGTGCCTGCTCCCAGGTTCTATTCATTTTCCAGTCGAATAGGATGATCTATCTTTATTTTGTTACTTCTGTTAGGCGGAATAAAGAATGGCGACCGATAATTGAATAAGGCACAAACACCTTTCTTCATTTCTTAATAAATTCCACACGTTCTTAAACCGCCCATTCCCAACTTCGGAAAGCAAATTAAAAATTGGAACATAATTTTAAATTAGCCCTTTCTTTAAGGAAAATAAATAATAACCTCGAAACTTACCAAAATGTAAAGGAAATGGAAATGGGGAAAATTGGAAAGTAAAGACGGCAGATAAGCTGGCTGGCGATCAATTTCAGCATTTGCGGCTTCCGAACGCGAACAAAGAGAACGAAAGAAGAAAGGATAGGGCGTTAAATTACGCCTTTATTAAAGGAATCCACGCTTCCTACGAATTTCTACCAAATGCAAGTTTTATTCCTTTATTAAAGATTAAGTGAGGCTTAACTTCAAACAACAATGGATAAACGAGAGATTGTGGTTAAAAATAAGCCCATAAAACTAAAAATTGGAATACTCAAATTACCTCATGGGATAAGTTGCATCAAAAGATGGGCTTCTTTATTCCTCAAGATTATATTAAATAGAACTGATGGTTGCAATAGAATGGGCATAGAAAATAATTTTTTTCTTAATTTTTTCACACTATTTACAAATGCGCCACAATTCTGCACTTACAAATACTTATTTAATTTTTTAAATGTCACCTCAGAATTGATTCCAAATCCAGTAACAGTGAGCGAATAGAATTTGTAGTACAAGTATAGGATGTTGCAAAATTACACAGGACAGTGCTGCTGGATCGTTTCAGGGGCCTCTTCATAAAATGAAAATTGGGAAATTTTATTTTGTTAACCCATTTACGCCGAAATTGGTAAAAATGGAAATTGAGACTTCATATCTTAAATTTATATTCTGTAGCATGTAAAGACATAAAAATAATTTACAAAGACATAAAAAATTACATCTATGGACGACAGCATATAATTTTAAATAAAATCTAAGTTTGGAATCGCTAGGCAACGGGCCAGGACGTCACTACTTAGTGTTCTTGTTAAGTGAATTAAAATTAATTTTTAATTTTTACTTTTTATTTTAATTATATTCTTGTAATTATTTATGTCTTTGTAAATTTTTTTTATGTCTTTACAAGCTACAGAATATAAATTTAAGATGTGAAGTCTCAATTTCCATTTTTACCAATTTCGGCATAAATGGGTTAACAAAATAAAATTTCCCAATTATCAATTTATGAAGCGGCCCCTAAAGCGAGAGGATAGGCTACCTAGCAGTACTGTCTTGTATATTTTTGCAACATGCTGTATGTAACAAGGAAATTTTTACACCCAGATATTGATACTTCTAAACAAAAATTAAATATTACTGTGTAATGGAACAAACAAAGAGGGAACACCTCTAATCCACAAGGAATAAAAGTGAAGTACAGGATACGTATTTCGAGTACAGGTACCCATCTTCATGGAAAGACAAAAGTGAAACGAAAAAGAAAGCTGTGGATTAGAAGTTTCCCTTTTTGATTGATACTTCTGCTAACATGTAACTTTTTCCCTCTCTGTATTTTCCTTGGGCTTAGCCCTACAGTATTTAGACTTACCTGAAACCAGGCTTCTGACACAGTTTTTCGCCCCCCCCCCCAAATAACAACAATAACAACAACATCATAATAATTATTAACAGGGGAATAGCCCAACCAGATAAACTGGAAGGTAAAGCTCCGTGTTGCCCTCCAACAGGCCAAAGCCCAAACGGGGTTAATGAAAAACACAACAAAAATGTATACAATAAAATGAACAAAGAGAAATCTAAGTAATAAGAAAAACGAGTCATGAAAAACAAAAACTAAAAAAAAAAACAGAAAAAAGAATAAAACAATGCAATAAGCTAAGACTTAATCTCTAAAAAGAGGATGGCATTGATCTTTAAAAATATCCACTATGGGGTAATTCTTATTATAAAAATCGTTTAATTTAAAAGCTGGATCGAAATTCATCACTTAGTCCTTCTTCTACCAAGAAATTTCAGAGACCGATGTGTTCTTATAGCATTCGGAACCAGAACCCTCATCCAGTCTAAGCTTCGCGGAGCGAAAATTTTCCCATTAATAACACTACCCAGCAAAAAAAAATTTCCATACCTTTGAAACAAATGTGTTTTCGATGTAAAATGATGCGCTGATTCCACATTATTTTTCTGTCACGTCTAGATGTAGAGATATAATGGAATGTTTATATTACATAACACTAATCTTTGCTATACAGGATGTCCAAAAAGAACCCCTATTTTTAATGGTATATTCAGATTGTACACAATATTCGAGAAATGATTTATACATGGTGTTTTTTCAATTGATCCAACCGTTTAGGAGATAGAGGCCTGAAAGTGTGGAACTTTTAAAGTTTTGAACCCAATTTTATCGATGAACATAGAGATAGAGAATGGGTCTTGCAGACATTCCTATTCTACTTTTTGATGGTCTTTAACAATCCCAAGTCAGAATTTCAAATACCTAATATTTTTCAATACACACGCATATACTGTCTGCATAGGACTGCTGCACCCAAAAGTTTACTTGTGCACTAAAAAATTTTGAATTTTTGAAATTCTAACTTCGGATTCTTAAAGACCGTTAACAAGTAGAATAGGAATGTCTGCAAGACCCACTCTCTATCTCTTTGTTTTCATCGGTAAAATTGGGTTCAAAACTTTAAAAGTTCCACACTTTCAGGTCTCTATCTCCTAACAACAAGGAATTGTTTAAATTATCAAATTTGTTTTTTAAGATACAGAATACTTCAAAAAAACCCATGAACGTCCCCCATGAGGTAAAAATCGTGTTGGGTAGTGCAATCTTAATCAAAGTATTCAAAAATATACTCTGTTAAGAATGTGCTGCAAATTAATTAAAGAAGCCTAAAAGGTTTGTCGGTAGCTTAAAAGTGCGAATCATAAAAATTTTAAAGTTGCATATTTTCGCCTATAGATGATCTATTAATTGGGTATTATGTGAATACCATATCAATGGAGCATATAAAATTTTTGCTAAAACACTTGATTAACAGAGAGTACTAAACGTCTTTTGTTTGGAAAAAAAATTCGCAAGACGTTTTGAAATTCCCAAGAGCATGCTAGTTTCCAGTAATAGAGTTTTCAAGTGATCGGTAAATGTTAGTTCAGAACTAAATAACACAATTAGACGTGGGATTTTGTGGGTCAACAATGTATAATCATACACGTAATTAGTAACTTTCCTGGAATAAGTTATACAAAAGGTCTTGGAAGCAGTTAATGATGGGCCCGTTGCGTCTGGCCCAATGGGCAACCTTATCTAATATCTTAGCCATATTATGACAATCCTTCCAATTATGAATTACAGAGTATAACTTGAGGTCATCGGCAAACAAGAGAAACTTAACCTGTGTATTCTTAATATAAGAAATACTATATCAGCAATAAAAATATTGAACAAAACGGAGCCTAGCAGTAATCCATGAGGAACTCCGCTACGAATTTTCCTAATTGTATTCATTCAAAGTTCCATTCATATCCTTAATTATAAAACTACACTCAGCGAGGAGTGAAGCGAACCAATTTCTCAGCTTATCCGAAAGGCCAACCTTGTTCAATTTGTAAAGTAGAAGGCGAATGTTCATAGTATCAAAGGCGTATAAAACTAATGCTGAGATATAAAACGTCGACTTGATTTCTTTGATCAATGTAATGTACTAAATAATGGAGGAAACAAGTCAAGTTCGTGGAAGTAGTTCTGATCTTCCTAAAACCATGTTGTTCCTCAGGCAATTAAAAGTCAGTAAACGAAGCAAGGTGGTTCGCCACATAATTTTCCAAGTTTTTGCGAGATAAGGAAGAATTGTTACCGGTCTGAAATCGCTAGGTGAGCTAGGCCTCGCTAATTTAGGTATTAACAAGTTTCCAATCTTTAGGATATACACCAGTTGCCAACGAAGCATTAAATAGTACTCGTAAAGGCTGTAAAATGGCTGAGAGACAGCTTTTGAATAGATAATCGGAGATGCCATTCAAATGGATAATTCTAGAAGCAGAAATCTTTGTTGCCAAAGTATAAATTTCAATGGCAGAGATTGGAGGTATTGCCTGTTTGCCATGAATCTGTTCCCAAAAATACGGAGGGTGATGGTTAGATAATGGCAGCAAGGTAACATTGCTCATTGTGTCTCAAAATGGGTTGCAATATCTTCGGTCGATTAATGATTCAACCAAGACTGCCCAGAGTTGTTTTTTAATGATTCAAGCTCTTTCTCGCTATCTGGAAAGTCGTGTATTCTTCATTTAGATTAGTTTGTTTAAATAGTTTATGCTTCGTCTGTTTCTCCTTCCATAATCGTATGGTCTTCCTTGTGATCCACTTCATTGACTTGTTTTTGTGGAGTCTTGCCACTGGTACATTTTCGTTAAGAGCAGTTAAGATCCTATCGGTTAGTCTGCTCCAAATTTGCTCAACGGTCTGAAGATTTTCAATAGATGGCCAATCCGTTTGCAAAAGATCATTGAATAGATTCGGGAAATTCGCTTTCTTGAAATCGAAACTGGTAAAATTGGGATATTACCCGGATGCCCATAAGCAATAACAAAACATTGAGACAGATGAAATTTATCCTCTTTATGATCGAATGGGTGTTTCACAAGGATTAATTGGGGGGCGAAAATCCTGTCGAATGTATCACCAGAATCATTCTTATTTTTATAATTCGTTACTCCCAGCTCCGCAGCTCCTATATTAATAATTCTACGGCCTAGTTGTATTGATGTTGTTGTAATTCCTATCTGATGGTGTGTCAGTATAATTAAAATTTCCCGTAAAATTTAGGTACCTTTCAAAGTTGGCACAAACTCGGCCAACTCTTCCAGAAATTGTTGATACGATTTATTTGGAACTGAGGAGGGGGGGATATAAATAGACCAAATATATAAAATATGATTTGGATTTTCACACACTTACATTTATATTCTTTTTAATTAACAATTTGACGCAGATTACCTCAATTGAAGCTATTGAAAAGTTGGAAACTATCTTTTCTGAAATGATATAATTAGGAAGAGCGATCAAAATTCCCTCGCTCTGTCAGAAAATGTGCGATCGGCTCTATAGACAGCAAAAAGTCCTCGAACAATATATTTGTAACAGTGGAATTAAGCCATGATTTTTGTTCATCGATGTAAATTTAAGAACTTTTGTAATCTTGGTTCGAAGGCCACAAACATTCTGGTAGAAAATTTTAATTGTCATTATTGGGCAGAGATGTGGCATCCTCCGTTACCAAGAATAATTTATTCTTTTCTTTCTTGACTCCAAAGTATTTGTAAAACATTTATGAATATTTTGATTCAAATGAGATGGGTCAGGTTTATCTTCTACCAGGTCGGTTCCATACTCCGATCTCGGGGGGAGGCGCAAAATCCTCACCAGCGGTAGCAGCTCCTTTAATATAAGCTGGATTGGAATACTCCTCCAATGTTTCATGAGTTGAATTTTTAGGTGACAATTAACTGTTTGTCAATTTTCTTATGTAAATTTTTGTTTTGATTCTGGACTATATTAATAAAGTCCTTAACAGTATTGATCAGTTTTTTTTCACTGCAGTTAACAAATAATACTCCGTGTTATTTTTATTCCATGTTAACACTAATGATAATTTATTGTTTTCAGTATACTGTATATCTGATGGGATAACTCAACATTAACTCTTAGTGGAAAATACTGAATGAATGGTGGAAAAGATTGACCACTGAGCTCGCGGTAAATAGCTTGCTTCGAAAATAAAAGTAAGGAAGTTTCTACACTTAGATATCAATACTTCCACAAACATGTAATTTGAACCGTTTGGGCTTGTCCGTCTCTGGCACTTGGTTTCTGCATTTGATCCGAGTTTTGTTTTTCCAATACAACAATAAAAATAATATATAAGACCAGGACTTGTATTTCAATATAACAGTAGAAAATTTTCACTGACCTTGCGCTAACTCTGAATATTAAAGAATGAAAAGTTTGATAATTCTCTTTTGCAACATACAATATAGCTCTTCGGATAATTCGGCCAGATAGTCTTGATATTCAATCCCTTTTTCAAAAGAATTAATTAATTCTTCTAAAAATCATTATCGAACCATATTTAGTCGCCATATCTTCTTTTTGATTTTACTCTTATTATCTTAGAGTTGTGAGAAATTTCGACTGAACCCTCGAGCTGTCGAGTTCCGAAAAGACGTCGGATGCACCCTATCTAATCATCATAAGGACTCCCGTTCTACGTCATCGCTACTCCTCGCATGTCCGCTCCTTGGTGACGAGAGATAAGGGAACGCAAAGTGTCAAATAGCAACAATGAGCGGACGTTTCGAGAATTAGAAGAGTGCCGATCACGCGATGGAACGGGAGCTGGCCAAACCGCCCATGACAACCGCCTTTTCTACGACGATCTCAAATTTACAACGATCTCAATTAAGATATCAAATTTGATTTTCAATTTAAAATTTTTAAAAATAACATCTTCAGCGATCGAATTTAGCTAAAATGCTAATGATCATAGATTCGAGGAGGCGGGTAGATCACTTGCAGATGTGCTGGAATTTTTTTGTGGGTCATTTATTGTAATTTCTGAATTTAAATAAATATTTTACTCCCTCCATATACAAAAAAGATGAAATATAGTAGATAATCAATAATTATAAAACTAACTGCTAATTACCAGATAGTTAAAAATATACTTCGAATTTTAGTCGAAATTTTCTATAACTTTCTCTTACTGCATTCATTCAAAATGCAGCTTCATTTTTTTAATATCGAATTTCGTACACAGATGAACAAGCATAAAAGATCTTCTGAAATCTTCGAAAGTAGCGTTTCATTTTTTTTTTCAAAATACAGTTTTTAACATTATCTGAAGAGCTTTCTTCATTTCCTATAAGATCGGCTCGAGAGCCGTTGACATCCATGTTTACCTTCCCCATTCACTAGAAGAAAGTTACGAAAAGGAAACATCTTTTCAGCTTCAGAGATGAAGAGATGCCGCCTTCAACGAAGATACAAATTTGCATATATTTATATAAAGACTGTTTAGATCCTCTTTCGCTTCAATTTGGCCGGTTCCATTTCATTTCAAAAGAGCTCTCTTCGATATTGAGATTAAACTAGATGAAGAGTTTGTTTGACTCTGGAGAGCATCTCCTTATGTGGGATTAATATCAACGAAGTGGTCTTGAATCATGCTGAAGAGGAAAGGGCTTTTAGATTCGTGTTTAGTGCAGTGATGTGTTCAGTCTTTTGACAAACAAAGCGAGAAAATTTTGTTCTTTTCGCTATTACATAGTGCGTCCTTCATCATATTGTCAATGATCAAGATGCGATCCTGTAAATTTAATGTTTAAAGATCCTTTCTTGGTCTACTTTTTTGGACGGAAAGAGCTTCAGTGCGTGAGTGAACAATTAGTAGAGTTTCTTATAAAGACCTATATGCATAAAGCAGATTGGTATTTTTACATAGTACCTATCGCACATGAATTTGTAAAACAACACCCACCAATCAGCGTTACACTTTTTCTCTTTAACAACACGATTTCTTATTAGAGCGAGGGTGTGTTTTCGTAGCCTTCCCTACGAAGCGTGGCGCTGGCCGCGCAACGTGTTTTCCAGGTTCGCGGAACTTTTCTTTCGCCGGCCTTTCGCACTCGCTATAGCGAAGGTTCGCCATAAATCATTTTTAATGGGGCCTGTGTTGAACCGAGGATTACAAAGCAGCCGCGAGCGTTTTTATGGGCAGCGCGTGGGCGTCGAGGGCTCCTGTGGCGCATGATCAGTGCTAAAAAGGATCGGCCAACAAATCCCTTCGTCGCCACCACCACACAACTCCGCTAGCCCGCGAAGGAACCTGCTTATAAAAGATACAGGACACATCCTGTAAAGAGAGAGAGAGTGGAGAGGCGTCGGGAAAAAAAGCTTTAAATAAAAATGGTCGTGTGATGAGGAGTGGGGGGGAAAAGACAACCCTTTGAAACGCCTTTTGTGTAGTCAATAAAGTGATAAGACATGAATGAAACATGGACCAGGCTTTTCTGTCTCCTTTTTTCCTCCTCTTTAAAACCTTCTTCTTTAGACATCAATGGCGCATTATTTTCTTCTCAATTTTTCATCCTATAGTAATCAAAGGATAAGAGAGAAGTGCAAGATGCATTTTCACGCAATAAATTCTAGATTTTTTCACCACACCGAGTACAAAATAAGCTTTATTTTCGGCTTTTCTTCGATAGAATAAAATGAATACAGCTGACAAATGCTCATATTTTTTGAATCATCTTGATTTTCTCTTATCTGCTTCTTGACACCATCGTATCCAGGATTTTATTTTGTTGGGCCATTGTTCTTCGCCGGCCAGGTGGCCGAGAGGGCTAGGGCGTAGGCTTTCTAGTTCTCGAGTCCGCCTGGCTGCGGGTTCGAATCCCGCCGTGGGCATGGGTGTTTGTGTCTGTCCCGGGCTGCATACTGTTATAACTTGTGTAAAAGGCGCAAAATGACCTTTGTAGTCGACGCCAAAAGTTCTAGAACCCCCCCCCCCCATTGTTCTTGTGCGAGGTGGGGGCGCCCGCTTGTAACAGAATTTAATTTCGGGGGGAGGGGTGCTGTAGCGCCCCCCCCCCTCTTTGCGTACGGCCATGGCTTCTGAAATAATTAATCGGAAGAAGTAGTACTTAAAATAAGCGAAATGAACGAGTTTGGCCAGTGCTTTAACCCCAAATGCAATGATGGGTAAAAGCAAATATGTGTCTTGGGATAGAATGATTTTCACATAAGACAAATATTTTTGCATCTTTATCGTTTATAGTCCGCAAGTTTCCTTCTCGTCTGTTTGATCGAACATTCTATTGAATTAAGAAGCGCCTGAAACTCTATTTGACTGTGTGAATGAGCCCTTCGTCTTGTGGTTAATTCATTAACCTTCGTTTGCCGAGCGAACAACTCGGCAGAGCCGCCCTAGAAATACAATTTGCCGGAGACCTATCGACCCCCTCCGACCGACAACATGAAAATGGACGAATCCACTTAGAAGAAAGGGGAGCATTACAAGAGGTTTTTAAAAATCGAGTACAATATAGATGCTAACGAAACTCATTCAGTCAAGGAAGCTCTCGAATTGATTTTGATCTCCACTGCCGAATAGGAGTGCGTCGTCATGCAGTTTACGTCGTCCATTGTACGCAATACGCGGTTTGATTTTTTTTGATTTTAAATAAACATTACAAGGGATGTAAATATTTAGGATGTCTAGATTAATTTTCTTGAACAAGATCTTGATAATGTTACTTAATGGTAACGTAATTAAAATTATTGATTAGCAATTTTAAGCTATAAAAGGAAGGCGCTCGACGTAGCGTGTTAACAAGACACGTGAAAGCTACCATGAGTTGTAAATACTTTTTAAAAGTTTTCATTGTCAACTCTTTGCGGAAGCGGTTACTTTATATATTCGATAATCTTAATGAAACCGAGTCATTATTTAAACTATAATTTTTTGCCCTGTAAAGAGATGAATGTTAATTGATTCCTCAGTCACTTGTGTCGATATTACCTTACTATTACAACGGAAATCTAAACTCCCATAAAAATCGATACGGGTGTGAAAGAACTCACGAGAGACAAAATGCCATCGACCAAAGTAAAGAGAAAGGATTCATTGGCGTTTTTAGAAAAAAAAAACTGAAAAATACTAAACACAAGTCTAAATCTGAAATAGCTCTGTATAACTTAATAATTCTTTGATTTACTATTTCCCTTGACCAAAAAAGAAATTTATTAAACATTCCCTTAATACATCAGATCCCCAAGATTTTTTCCCCCCTTCCCTTCACCTTTTGGCCTTTCAGATTGAGGCGAGGGTGGCGAGGTTCCATAATTTGTCTCGACGAATTTTAGGCGACAGTTTCCTAATTAAAACCCTTGACATCGGTGTCAATTGGGAGACAAATAAAGGAATTGGAATGCCAAAGATAACAACTTGGAAACATGTTTTATTTTTTTTTTTTGAGCGGAAAGGTAATTATATTAGGCAATTCTAATTTATTTTTTAATACATTCGCTAAATACGTTTAATTTCTTTCACGGAGTTAAGATAATAAAGTTTTTCAAGGTAAATGAGACAACCCGAGGCTAATTAAAACATTGAGGCAATTCATTTTATCGCTTAATTCAATTGAAAATGTTTCTAAAATTATCATAAAAAATGTAATTATATATATTTTTTTTAAATTACCAATCGATGAAAATTCCTTTAGTTTGCTTTTTAGCATAAAAATTTATCTAAAAAATATTTAATTAAAAAAGATGCATTATTGTTGCCTGTCTATATAAAAAACTTAGCTAATTGTAAGTAGAATTGCTTTTTTGCTGTTTAGGAATTTTTAAAAAATTTTTAAAATACGAAAAAATCGTTTTCTTGTCTTTCATTAGAAATTACTTCTACTTTTGGCAGCATTAGTCATTACTCTCATTTGATTTTTGTTTTTTTTCTCCCCCTGAAATTTGGAGAAATAATGATTCTAATTCCTGGAAATAAAATTTAAAATTGTCAAATTTGGACTTGTGTTGACAACTTGGAAGTTAACTGCAACTAATTGAAAAGCATATATTGTTTCTTTCCATCAAGTCTTTGGCGGGTATTTTTCTGATTGAATAGTTATCATAAGGATTTAATGATTCTGAATAATTTCAAGTTAAATTCCCTAAAATTAAAAAAAAAATAATATAGTTGCAAGCACTTATCCCAATGTTCTTGCCATTTTCTAAAGCAGTCGTGCAGTCTTCTTTCTTGAGTGACTTTGGTTGTGCTGTCGTGGCACTCTGACTATCCTCAATTGTGTCAAAACGTTTGCTTTTCATGGTCTTTTTCATTTTTGGGAAACGCCAGAAGTCGCTAGGTGATACATCAGGAGAATGGGGAGGTTGGGGGAACATGGTAATGGTTTTTGTTTGACAAAAACTGCCGAACCAGAAGCGATATGTGGCAAAGAGCGTTGTCATGATGGAGATCGATTCATTTTATTCACTTTTACGACGTTCTCTTCGGTTTTTAATGTTAATGGGCGTCTGAACTCTCTTCATCTTCAACACTTTCACAGCCGCTCTGGAATTGGTCAAACCACTTGTAAACAGTCTTTAGGGTCAAAGCTGAATCACTATAAATTGGCGTCAACATTGCGGATGTCTCTTTAGTAGTCTTTTCCAGTTTGAAACAACATTTAATGTTATTCGTTCCTCATCATTCATGGTTATGACAGCACTACGAGATAGACCTTCACACTTCTGTAGCTAACTGAAAATATCGAACAAGTTGAAACAATCCACACACCGAAGAGATGGACCGATATGTCGCGATATATGTTGCATTTCCCTCTATCTCCGCTAGATGGCTCTCATGAGCAATATTCACTTTTTGATTACATCTTATATTTACCACTCTGTATTTATAAGATATTTCAATAAAATTTAACATGCATATCGTAAGACACACCACGAACGAAGCATTCCCAAAGTGAAGTATAGAGCTTTGGGGGCGTACTTCTTTGAGAATTTTACAATCACCGGTCGTGAATTTTTTTACATGGACATTAGACATTCGGCCTAACAAAAAGAGAGAGAGAGACATCTGCCATTAGAAATTCGGCTTAACAAAAACTACTTACTCACTTGGCTGAGACAATCCATGGTAGCCTTAGGAGAGAATTCGAACGGAGATGGATTCGAAAAAGGGCCTATCACATGCCATGTTGTTCTCCAGAACTCGGGTTGTGTGGTTTTCTGGTTATGGGGATGTTGAGAGCTTGATGCCAAATGTGACAATGAATATCTTAAGAAATTTGCCTTAAGACTGAACACCCGTGGAGTAAATTCTAGAAAAAGTGTTGATGATTGTTTGAAGGCATATATTTGCTAATACGATATATTGCGCTTCATTTCTGCTTCTCTAAAAATCTTACTTCCATGTAAAGGTTAGCATTTTTTTTGAAGCCTAATTATTTTAATGGAATTAAATAGATTAATTTTATTTTTATACAAAGTTGTTGCTCTTAATTTAAGATAAATACTCTGCTTGAAAAGGAAACGGAGAAAAAAATCCGTTTGCCTTGTTCGAACAGCCGTGGTAAATCGTGCATATTTCTGTTCTGTGTTAATTCATCCGACAGAAGCATATTGACAAATGCAATGCTTGCATTAATAGAGTCCACTGGGACATCCTGCAGCAATGAATAGATAAAATCCAATAGAGTTTTCTAATTCCATTATATCTTTAATTCTTTTCCCTTTTGTATCAGAGCTTTTTTCACTTGACAACATGTAGTAACTTTCAAAATAAATAGGTGAGAGGAATGGGCAATTATCTGGCGAAAAAAACCCATTTGGCAAACGCGAACCATCGATCGAAAAATTGCAGCGCAATTGCGTCAATTCGAATCTAAACGAATTCCCCCTCTTTATTTTCCTTCTCTATTTGAATTGTATACAGATGAAATTCCAAGACGAAAATTAACTTAGAATTGGGAGCCGAAGGGAGGAGACGAGTGACAAGAGACAGCGGCAGCGCCGAATCGATAGATTCGTTGAGCCCGGCGTGCAATCCAATGTCCTCTGGAGACCCAGAGACAAATAGAGAAATATGGTAACCAATCAAGAGAGACAGGTGGAAAAAATCACCTGGATTAATAAGAGCGAGTTGGATTCCATCGAGAGTCCAACTGTGACCAGTGGATTGTGGATCGCTGACTCCAGGGTCTCCTTACAAATGACACCAAAAAAAGATGAACAACTCCTTCTGGAACATTCACTCAAAGTTTGTCTCCTATAGCAATTTGAAAGATACCGTTCTTATAAGAGAAAAAAAATTCTTAAACTCCCTTCTAATTTTTTTTTCTGTATAGAAGCAAAACTTCTTCATTCGTCTTCTCCTTGACAATACATTTGCGAGCAACTCTGATTACTTTAGAGGCACATTAGGCTGTATGAAAGGAGATTTGTTATCCTTTAGGCAATAAGTCGAAGAAAAACCTCAATTTTAGCCTCAACATGGCGGGCAGTTATTTTCAAATTTGCCTTTAAAATTACGAACACAAGTGATCTTTGTTATCTTTTTAATTCATCGTTTTAAGTTTTCCGCTATATGAAGTAGGCGGTAGAGTAAGGGTATGTTGTAGAAAGTATAAAACAACAGATTTGTCTCGTCAGCTAGACACTGTTGAAAGAGGTAATGATCCTGTAATTGAATTGAATTGAATTTAAAAGGGGTGGTTACAGAGAAACCAAGCACCGCGACCTCAGGTCTATTGTACTATCCCCAAAACCTTTATAAATCTCGTCTCACAAGTAGACCAGATGCATCTGCAAATCTTAAGATCTGCCTGGCAGTAACATTTTGAATTTCTGCCGGTTGGAGTATGAAGCTCCCTAAATGTTTAAATCTAAGAAATGATAGATTTAAGCAACTACAGAGAACATGAGTAGAACTCTCCTCTGCTTCATGACATTTCCTGCATGTAGCGTCAGTTGCGACACCTATTAAGGTCATATGTCTATTAAGATGACAATGACCTGTAAGGAGTTCAACGACTTTTTTAATTTCAGTTCTAGTGAGTTTTAACAACTCACTTTTCCTTGAAACAGGATATTTTGGATTGAGTACCTTGGCTTGTCTTTGGCCATACTCTTTAATCCACGAATCAAAATGCTGTCTATCCATACAATTATGGATAGTCAGCTTAATGAGACTTTGGGACAATCCCAAAGACGGTTCAGGACCCACAAATGGAGTCACAGAGCCATCCTTGGCAAGACAATCAGCAATTTCATTGCCCTCGTAGCCACTGTGAGAAGGAATCCAACACAGTGTTACCTTGTTGTTAATTGCTAAATCACAGAGGGTACGATGGCACTCCCAGACAAGCTTAGATTTGTAGCATACACTATCAAGTGCATGCAACGCAGCCTGGCTATCAGAGCATATTAAAATTTTCTTACTTCGAAGCTTCTGAGTATTCAGCTCTATTCCACAGGCAATAATTGCAAAAATTTCTGCCTGAAAGACTGTAGAGTATTTGCCAAGGGGGAAAGACCGTCGGATTTTCCTCCTAGGGCAACATATACCTGCGCCTATTCCAGACGCCGTTTTAGATCCATCCGTAAACCATGTTTCGTGATCTCTAAATGACAAAAGCGTCATAGTGTTCCATTCCTCCCTAGTTGGAATGGAGACAACATATTGCTTATCGAAATCATATTTCGGAAGCATTCTATCAACAGTCATATGAAAAACCGGATGTCGTAACACCCCCTTTATTAGTCTATCATATACTGTATTATCTAAACACCTACGCCAGTTGTCAGGGCTGCATATTCGATAAATTGTCATTGCAGCCTCTGCTTCAACCAGCAAGTGAATAGGTTTCAGGTCCAAGAGAAGTTCCAAAGCACTAGTCGGAGTTGTTCTCATTGCACCTGTAATAGTAAGACATGCCATTCTTTGAACTTTGGCTAGTTCTTTCCTGACTGTCTTAAGTTGTGTTCTAGGCCACCATGCGACAGAGCCGTAAGTCATCATTGGACATATAACACTAGTATACACCCAATGAATAAGTTTAGGGCTCAGCCCCCATGATTTGCCAACGACTCTTCTACAAGTCCAGAAGATCATTTTAGCACGTGATAAACAATATTCCAGGTGTTTCCTCCATGAAAGCTTGCTATCAAGGAAGACACCGAGATATTTGACCTCAGAAGTATAAGTTATCTTTTTACCAAAGAAATTAATACTTCTAAGATTTAAGTTCTTTTTCCTAGAAAAAGGAACAATAACAGTTTTGTCTGGATTAACAGACAGACCTACCTCTTTACACCATCTCTCTACCTTCTTGAGAATTCCTTCAAGAATGTCCGAGACAGTGTTGAGAAATTTTCCTCTTGTGATGATCGCAATGTCATCAGCATATCCAAGGCAGTGTATTCCATCTTTCTCCAACTCACATAAAAGCTCGTCGACGACAAGGCACCACAACAAGGGTGAAAGGACTCCACCCTGTGGGCACCCCATCGCCACCCGAACCATACATGAGTCCCCAAGATGTTCAGCTTCTGCTTTCCTAGTTGTAAGCAGCTCAGTAATCCATGTGATAATAACTTTATCAACTCCCCGTTTCTCAAGAGCCCTGATAATAGTGTAGGTAGATACTTTATCAAAGGCTCCTTCGATATCTAAAAAGGCTACTAATGAAGTTTCCTTCATTGTTAGTGTTTTATCAACAAGAAGTACCAACTCGAAAATTGCCGCTTCAGTTGATTTACCTTGCTGGTAAGCAAATTGATATCTTGACAGGGGTTTCGTTATCAAAACCTCCTCCCTAAGATATCTGTCCACCAGTTTTTCCATTATTTTAAGAAAAAAGGAAGTGAGGCTAATAGGTCTAAAAGATTTAGCCTCAAAATAAGTCGACTTTCCGGGCTTGGGGATAAAAACAACCTTTGTTTGTCTCCAAGCCTCAGGAATATACCCCTGCACCAAACATACTCTGTAAATTCTACACAGTATGGGTGCCAAGATATCAATCCCTTTCTGCAACAGAATGGGAATCACCTCATCCGTCCCAGGAGATTTGATTGGTTCGAATGAATTAATTGCCCATTTAATTTTATTATATGTGACAATCTTTTTGGAAACATCCCATTTCCATTTACTCTTGGTTTTAAATCTACCAATAGAAATGAGTGTCTCCGAATTGACGACCTGCACTGAACCAGGGAAGTGTACTCTTAGCATTTCTGCTAATGTTTCTTCACCTGATTCTGTGAATTTGCCATCATTCTTCTTAACAGAAGTTAAGTGATTTACAGTATCCTTAGACAATATTCTCATTACCTTTGCGGTAGTGGATAAGTCACTTAAATTTTCACAAAATTTATTCCAGGAATCTTTCTTAGCTTTCCTGATTGCCATATGATATCTGGTGAGGGTTTCTTTATACAGAGACCACTCACCAGTTTTCTTGGCCTTGTTGAAGTGCTTCCTGCTACTTCTACGAAGAAAACTAAGCTCATTATTCCACCAAGAAACCTGTCTTGGTAGGCTAGTTTTCCTCACCTTACAATTTTGATGGTAAGACTGGATAATAGCACGTTGCAACTGGGCAACAGCTAGTTCCAAGTCAACCATTGAAGACATTTTATTATACATACCTTCCGTTGCGATCCTAAGGTCTTCAAGGTATGAATCCCAGTCAGTGTTTCTGGGATTCCGCCTCCCTTCCGTCCTATTTAAAAGCCTGATGCCTGCAATGGAGAAGCGAATATATCTATGATCAGATAGAGATTCCTCATCCATTACAAGCCAATTACTGATAAAATCAGTAGTATTGTTAAGACAAAGTGTGAGGTCAATAACCTCCTTTCTGTGACAAGTCACAAAAGTAGGTTCATTACCTTTATTTATGACTTGCAAGTTTTTTTGAAGGATGAATTCCAATAATTCATCTCCCCTTAGATTACAATCACTGCTTCCCCAAACAACGTGATGAGCATTGGCATCACAGCCAATGATAAGCTTGTGGTTGGATTTTGAACATAGTTCAATTGTTTCTTCAACTTTCCTTGATGGAACAATACAGTCATCATAAGGAAAGTATGAAGACATTATGAGAATATCAGTTTTATTCTCACCAGTCATGGTCAACTTAATTACAGCATTATCACTGTCAGAATTACTGACCATGAATATGGCATGCAAATCCTTCCTAGCATAGATGCATGCTCTAGGTCTGTTGGAGCTAGTATCAAAAAAGATGTTCCCACATCTTCTTGATAATCCAACAACCCTACCATCCCTTATCCAGGGCTCCTGGATTATTGCCAGATCGACATCACCGCAGGCCATCTTGTTGTAAAGCAACGCAGAGGCCGTACGACTATGATGAAGATTTATTTGAATAATCTTGAGCACAGTCACAGTGTCAGACAGAGGAAAGTTAAGTCCTCGTACCTCCGCTGGGACTGGTAAAGGTTTCTAAAAACCTTTCCTCATCAATAGATTCAACCTCAACATCTTCAAGGTTCATTGGAGACGTGGGTTGAAGTGTATTTTCTGAGGCTGTGTCAGCAAAATCAAGTGCACCTAACTCACTTGCAATATCGGATAAATTATCCCTAGTACCAACAAATATTTTAGGATAAGCTATTGTTGGACTTACCTGTGACTGAGTGGTTGCTTTCTGGTCAGCTTCCTTCTCAGTTCCAGAACCAGGCTTTTTCTTTGGATCGGTCAGGATCTTAAAGATACCTTGATCGATGCCCGTATTGGCAACAAAGTTGGCCTTCTTGATGGCTTCTAAGGAGTTCTCGTAGACCTCGAAGATCCATCTAGTTGAATGAGGCTCCACCAGTCTATTGACGGTCTTCCATTCACTGGTGTTCAATTCGGGGTTGAAACGATTCATCCTCCGAAGTAGAACAGTGGCATCTTTAGTGATGTTGTCCTTTGTCTTAAAGGCAACCTTGACAGGCTTGGGGAGCTCACTCGCCTTAATCACTTTAAGGCAACAGAGCTCCTTCCTCAAGACTTTGTCATTATTATCAAAAGAGCTAGTCAGCCAGGCTGTTGTCTCTACGTCTTCACAGACGACCAACAACGCGCCGGCTAACAGACTCTGTTGATTGATCCTTGGTAAGAAGTCACCCTCGGGAATAGCATCTATTCTGTCGAGGATCTCCATTTGAATAAGAGAAACCTCGTCAGTAGATAACTTCTCCGCAGGAAATGACCCTTTAATGATGGCCATTTTAATGCTGCTAACAGCCTGCTTGTATGATTTTCCTCGATCCTCCTTCAATCTCTTACTAGCTGCAACACTAGCTGGAGAGAGAGTGGAATCTGCAGGTCTATCTCTTTTCTGTCCTGAAGGAACTGAACCAGAGATCTCTTCAGCTGATTGGACACCAGCTTTCAGAGATCCTGGTTTCTTCTTCCTTCGATTACGCCTCTGCGCTCTGGTGAGTGTTGGCGTCTTGGTCCCCGCCGCCCCGGAAGCGGCGGTAGCAATGCCACCTTCCGCCCCCACAACCGCGGGAACCTTGACATCAACGCTGGATTTGCCAATAGGCCGACTAGGTCGCGGCCTAGGGGCGTCAGATTTCAAGGGGCGGCGGATTTCATTAGTTTGACTATTCTATTCAATACTTACTTATCTACTTAAATAAGTATTATTTATGGCCTAAATAGTCTTAGTTTACCATTACATTACTTACAAGTGATCATGAAAGTAGGGGCGGCAGAAAGTCAGTGGCCTATACTAAGGAAAAGTATAAATCCGGCGCTGGCTGCTGTAATGACCTAGAAACCTTTTCATGGGTCACATAAGCTCTCTTCGTCTGTGACAGATCATTAAGCTCAATATGCTATCAGAATACGCTAGTTGGTCAATTACTTTTTTGTGCACTCTTCATAGTTTTCGCGCACCCTATAATGGTCCGTTTCAAGAAGACGTCGAGTTCATGGCCACCAGGGCCAGTTCTCCGGATTTTAACCCGATTGAAACTGTTGAATGCGGGACCAACGTTTAGGGCAACACGGCACCTTTCAATGGTCCAAAAAGGTGATAGTCGCAAGGGGAGAGATCCGGACTGTAGTAAGATGTCCCATTTGAGTTCCGTCAGTTTGTCCATAGTCCGTTTGGCTGTGTGTGGTCTGGCATTGTCTTGCAGAAAACAGACACCTCCGGTAAGGAGTCCTGGTCGTTTTTTCTTAGTGTCGGCTTCAGGTACGTCCTCAAAATATTACTGTAGTAGGGTGCATTTATGGTTCGTCGTTCTTCCAGAAAATCGACATGAATGATACCCTTAATGTCCCAGAATACAGTCGCCATCACTTTCCTTGCTGACGGTGTCATCTTGAATTTCTTGGGTCGTGTTGAGTCAGTGTGTCGCCACTCCATGCTCGCACGCTTGCTTTCAGGAGTATGGTGAAGAATCCATATCTCGTCGGTGGTCACGCCTTAGAAAGCTGTCACATTCCCTGTCATATCGCTGCAGCAGCATGGAACAGATTTCCACCAGATCTTGTTGAATTTCAGCTTATCGTGGATGATGGCAGATGTTCAGTATTGAAGCCAATTCTCGAACATGAATCCGCCTGTTGTCCCATATCAGCTCATTTGTTTGTGCGATGATGACATAATTGACAGTAGTTGCTGGCCTTGCCTTATGAAGTTCATTGCTGGTGGATTCTCTCGCCCTCCTTCAAACTTTTGGCACCAAGCAAAGACGGATGATCGAGACAAATATGACTCTGTGAACTCTGATGAATTTCAGATGCTTTTACACCTTCGTTGTGGAGAAACTTGATGATTATTCGTTGTTCCACTTGGTCGACACATCGCTGTCCGCCATTTTGTTGAAACAAACAATCGGTGCTGCATTTGCATGACAGGCGGTATTGCCCTCCCAACAATGAAAGTTTAGATTTTTACAACAATGAAATTTACGAAAATTAAAGTCCAGGTCAAATTTGAACGCCTCTCGTATTAAATGCTCTCTGTGATGTATACTTTGTCGGTTGAATCTTTTTGAATAATCCTGTAATATCTGGATGAACCCTCATAATCATAAATTGTAAAATTAAATAATTAGGAGACAGTTTTAGTAATACTAATTCAATATTTAATTGGGAATCTTTCTCAATATATTTCGCCTAATGGCATTATCAAGGGATTTATTGATGGTTATTTATTGAGATATTAGCTCATAATTTTGAGTTGAGATTGCAGCTCGAAAACTTGTTTTTAGAATGTGAATGCCACATTATAGAAAAAATATAAAAAAATATCATTTGTACATATAAAGCTATTCCATCAAGCAATAGTAAAAAAAAAATAAAGCAAACAAAAAAACACGGAAAGCAACAAAAATCAAATCAAAGGGAAAAGCGCAAAATCCTGGTGAATAAAACAGCACGAACTCCGGCTAACTAATGAGTTGAATTCCATTCGTAATCTCCGAGATCCTTTTCTCAGTTTTCTCCCGGTGTTTTTTGAAGTCATGCGAAAGCAAGTAGGCTTAAGAGGGATTTTTCAACCGACGAAGGGAGTTTGGGGGAAGGAGGCTTAAAACCTCCCAGTAACGATCGATGGAGGTAAAGGAACACGAGTTCACTGGACATTGGGCGGGTTAATGAAGCAAGAAATTAACCAATCACATACGATTTTGCTGGCCCTGTCAGTTCCTATCTAAACAGGCCCCACTGATTATGACAGCTGATATTTATTGAGAGATGGAACATCGACGATGAGATGGATACTGCAAGAAATAATTCGACAGAGGCCATGTTTCTGTGGACCCCTTCTAGGCGGGTTTTGTTTTTGGCAATAATTTATCGTTCTGAAGTTGCAGCTTTTGCGATAATATTTTTAAAACAGAAAAGCTTATATAAAATTATTGGACTGAAAGGTTAATTGGACCATGGCCTCCCTCGTGCCAAGAAAATTACTACTGTCATGGAATCAAAGAAGGTTCAAGGCGTATGTAACCTGTCTGAAATAAATCTTCCATTTCTGTAATATTTTAGCGGGTAAATTGGACAAGGACATAAAGCCTCCGGTCTAATACTTAAAAAAATGGAAAAGTAAAATTTTGCAAATTTGAAGAGTCCCGCATTTGCCTACGGCATTGCATGCTATCGGAAGACAAATAGTGCAGCTATAGTAATCTATTTAATTGTGTTTGTAAATGACTTGTATTAAAAAAAAACGAACTATAACTTGTTTCAAGAAGTGGGGAGACGGGGCTGCATGACGGCTGCGCTTTGGAAGTCCTGCTACAGATGCTAGCTAACCCATGCCATTCTTCGTGAGGATCAGCGCATAATAAGTCAACCGTCGGCCCTATCGCCCTTAAGTCTGTAAACCCGGGAAGCATTCGTCAAATTAGATTGGACTGTGCCCATCCATTCTCTCTATTAGTACGATCTGGTTCCCCTGATTTTCATTTTTTTTGTCCGCTTAATCCTAGCTCATAATATAAAATACGTCATTGACAAACGGGTTTTCCGCTGCGAAATTGTCACGACGATTCTAAAAACGCAAGAAAACATTGTCGCAAAATGAATACTGCGAGCTATGTATTTCATTGTCTTGTGTGTGCCAAAGTTTGAAACCTGATTGCTTTACCCAGTTGATGCTAATATACATCGGCCAAGGAATTAGAAACATCTGTGAAACATATGTAAATTTGCTTTATCCGTTTTTGTGCAAAGTAGTTTGAGGTTTTGTGATTCAAGATGAGGTGGGTGGGTCTAATCATAGAACTTGATCAGCGTGGGGGGAAAAGGACCTAACTAATTTTGAAAAAGGATTCATTGTTGATGCTCGCTTAGCTGGAGCGACGATTGAAATAATGAAGAAGCTGACTGGATGCTCGAAAAGAGCGCTTCTAGAGTATTCAGTAGTTTGAGAATGATCCACAGTTTTTGTCTAATCATTGTGGCTTAAAGACAAATATCATGAGCGAGACCGCCGTCATTTAAAATATGACAAGAGTGTGCAACAACTGACTAATGATTTTAACCAAGCCTGTTCCCGATCCATGCCTGGAAAAATTATGCGCCGGAAATTGCATCAAATCCAAATCTCCTCCAAATTCTTGATTTCTGCAAAGAACAGGAAAGTTCGTCTATTGTGGTGTCTGAGGTAGTCATGACCTCTTATGGGAAGATTGCAAAAAAATTGTGTTCTGACGATAAACGTTGTTTTGTAGGCAGATGTTTTAGTGGGAAGCAATGGATCCAGTATACCTTATCAACACAACTTAAGGTTCTGATGGTTGTATGGTCATGATATGGACCCTCTTCTGCTCTTATAGAATGGTTCGCTGATATTCATAGAACATTACACAGACTTCTTGAACATTGTTACCAACCAAGTCCATCTTGCAATGCTGCATATTTATTCTGCATGTGACAGCTTCATGAACGACAATGCTACTGTTCATCGCGCATAATTGGTTCAACAGAACGCAACTTTATGAAGAATATTCGGCTCATGTTTGAACGACATATATGACAGATTCTCTTCTAACAAATCTTCGAGACGTAAAATAATGTCTGGTAAAAATCCGGTCTTCCATTGACTTTCAAGTGCTTCACTACCTTAATTGGCTCTATAATACCCCGCATGTAATTCGGGTCAAAGGAGTGCAATAAAATATTAAACAGGTACTTATCATTCATTGATCATTGTACATTATATCTGTCATGAATATATTATTGTCGCTACTCAGATTATTTTAAAAATAATACAGACTTTTTATAATTAGTTATGGCGATAATATCAAGGTTTACTTAAATATTGATTATCGTTATTGCTTGCCATCATAAGCGACGGAAAATGTAAAGTTGATTTTTCTCAATGTTTCGCCCGATTTCAACAGTCCTCAACTTCAATTCTTTGCCGTCGACGTCTTCCATCGTAATGTCACCCAGATAGTTGAACAAGATATAACGAAAGTGTGAGTTATCGCGACATGCTATATGAAACGAAATAGAGCTAGTAGAACCAAGCCTTGCAAGCATTCGTTTTGTGCTGTCGAAAGGACTTTCATTGATAGAGGGGTGAAGCTGGGGGGGGGGGGGGGGGGATACAAAGAAACATTAAATCAGTTTTAACTTCAATATTTGAAGTGAATCGTCGTCCAGCAAGCCATTTCTTCAAGTTTAGAAAGAAGAAGTAATCGCTGGGAACCAAATTCGGCGAATACGGCGCATGTGGGAATACTTCGAAGCGTAGGTCACGGAGTTTTGCAGTAACAACCAAAGATGTGTGTGCAGGCGTATTATCATGGCGGAAGAGCACTTTCTTGGCGCACTTTCATAGATTTTGCAATAAAAATAGGCGTTCCCATTAAGATTTGTTACACCCCACCCACCTCCAGAAGATAGGCCCCTTCGAGGCGAACAAATTTAATTCCAAACGTTTTTTGATCCGATGCGAGTTTTCGAGATATTTCAATGTCTTCACTTAAATCGGCCACTCTGTATAATGGCAACATTCATTTATACTGAGTAATATTTATACGTATCAAATAAATAATTTTTTGCCAAAAAAAATATAAACGTTACTTTCTAAGCAATCTCCTAGATATTCTCCCTTTTGTTAAACCATGAAAATCTTTTAAATTTGAAAACCAATAAAATTCAAAAATAAAAATTTAAAGAAATAAAATTTCTAAAAATGCAGGGGGGAAAATTACTTTCTAAAAATAAACTCGTAAGCTTTAATTGAAAAGCATTGACTATTTATTAAGAAGATAGCTAGTCTACGTGTATCGTTATCGGTTTTGTTTTTCAGCAAAAGGAAATCCCATTACAGAAAACTCAACATGCTAAAGCTTTAAATTTACCCGAGCAATCGAAATGCACAACCCCTTTATAATTGAGAAAAGCTTAATTTTGTCATAAGCTTTATAGAGGAAGTTATTAATTTCATCTGAAAGCGTAGCCGTCTCTCTCTCTCTTTAATATAAATTGCTTTTCGTTAACAACTTGATTAAGTAAATGGGTTTTGATGTTGAAACAATCACAAAAATATATAATAGTGTGAATGTGGATGGCAATAATGGCTGGCTCGAGGCGTAAATGACATGCAACCATTGTCACCATGAACGTGTAGACTTCCATTCGGCTTCATTCGACCCTACAATTAAGTCCATATCTGAAATATTTAGACGAAGAAATTTTTAAGTGAAATAAGAGACGAAGGACCTTCGTCTTAGGCAGCCAATGGGAACAACTTAAAGTCGAGGTAGGTTCGCTTTTCTTTTTTAACAACAACAATCCCTGGAAGGCGGGAGAGGAAATGAACTTTTGTTAAAATTAGTCTCTGTAAAATCCACTTAAAACTCTGCTAATCTCCCCAAACTGGGCATAGCCGAAGCAGACGGCGAAAGAAATGAACTCTTCATTTGGTCTCTGCTTAATTAAAACTTCCAGGATCCTTGAAATCCTATTTAAGAGTTGAAAAAAATGTAAAGGAGGTCTGAATGAAGAAGTTCTTCTTTCGTCTTCGCATGTATTTTAATTATCGCTTAAATCTCTATAATGCTATACTCGAGTTTACAATGTTAAAAGCTGCTTAAGACCAGTGCGCTCATTATTAATTATATTTTCTAATCAGGTATATCCTGCTTTATCCGGCCATAATGTCGGTGAGGCTACAAGAATTGATTGGAAAGTGGGTATTCAAATTTCTTGGGGTGAGTATGAGAATGTAATTCAAATCTAATACTTTCGAATTTTAAGCTAAAAATCCCATACCCAATTAACACATCAGAAATTATGGAGCCAATTTACTAACAGTTATATATGTGGTTTGCAAGGATTTAGTTTTATGTCAGGGCATTGTCAACAATTCTGATAATGGATTGTTCAATCATTCAACCTAACGAATTCGTTTGTGGTATTTCTGTGCATCCATATTAAAGGCTAATTAGTTTACTGTCATTTTACGCCACTAACTTTCATGGTTTATGGAGGAGATTTATGGAGCTGTCTTGAAGCAGAGAATGGGTGTAATCAAGAGTAAGGATTTTATATATTTAACGGGAGAGTGCTCTAGTACTATATTGCAGAGCTAATGGAGAATCATTTATAAATTTGTTCAGCGAGATAATAAATTTATATCGGAAGATGGTTAGGTAAATAAATGGGTACTCGTGCTTTTACAGCTTCTTTCTAAACTGTAATAGTTACATATGCTACCAAGTATACGAAATTTACATATGTCCAAACACTAACAAACACCACTTGAACAACACGCGACCGCGTATTGAATTAATATTTTAATTTATGAACAACATCTTCGGACTTTATCACTTAACGCACTTAATGTGTTAAGTTTCCGAAAGTTTGTAGATAATCTTTCTGCAAATAGAGGTACAAACTTAAAGGGGAAGAGAGGGCATCAAAAGATTTGGAATTGCATAGAATTCATGACCGGAAACGTCATATAGAACTAGATAAGTCCTTTGTGAGCATGCTCACATATGCGGTCCTACCTAAAATTTCCGAGAATTTTCTTGTTAAAAGTAGAAAACGTACTTTACACCGTCATTTCCGTTATCTTCAAAGTAGTCTCCTCCGGCACCTATCCAACGATCCCAGCGATTTTCCCATTTTTGGAAGCACTCCTGAAGGTCTGGGCAAGAGGTGGTCTGGCGAGCACAAGCCGTGAGCGAAAATGCTTGCTCACCGATTTTGAAACGAGCGCTCGTAGATTGGATTCCACTTTCACAAAGAAGGGTCCGAGTCTAATAAAATGTACTTAAACCTGTAATTCATTTTAATTCCTGGAATAACTTTTAATGCTTTGTTCCACGATTGCTTTGTCCGAATGTGAATAAGAAGGGAATAATATATATTGTATTTACGTCACCAAGCTATTTCAAATTTCAGAATCAAATTCCATAATGCGATTCCTTTTATCGCTCATCAGTTTGTCTTTTTTCAGAATCCGTTCATCCCGCTCCCCTTCTCCTTCATGACTTTACCGCCACTGCTCTGTGAGCTCGGCTATAACGGACATTCCACTTGGGCATTTTCAGTGGAGTCAAAACGTTGACCTTTCATTTTAGGCCAGGAGAGTAGGGAAGATGGTGGACCGTTGCAATGTTGTTTTTTTGCCAGAATTCCTTCATAATGAGCAAGGTGTGAGTGGGCGCCGTTGTTTTGGTGGAGCACCAGTCTTTGTTCTTCCACAACTCGGGCCGTTTGCGCAAACTTTTCCTTCAGTCTCTTCAAAACTTCGAAGTAAGCCTTTCTGTTGACAGTCTAACCAGGTCGAATAATTTGGAAAGTCGCTGAAGCACAAGAAGACATTGCAACACAAACAGCAATAACTTGCAAGGAAATGCGCCTACGATTACGAAAAACTTGTCAGAGCTGCAGCTGAAAGTTTCCCCAAGAGGCATCTAGCGGCAGAACCTCGTACTGCTTTTGGTTTGGTTGGAATTCAAATTCTCGGATATTTTGGGTAGCACCTCGTATCATCGCCCAAATGCATTTCTTATCATATCTATTCAACTGCTGATTTTCTGAGAACATGAAAAGAGACAAGTATCGGACGTCTCACAAAACTCGACCAATGCGACCAATAATAGAATAAGATGCCAAATATCCAGAAAATAACTTTGCTTATGAATTATAAATTCCAACTTGCCCATACTCTCGACGTGTACTGCAGACATACCAAACAACTTCTCAACCAACAAGACAGCCAGACTCCAGGGGCGAGTTTTTGGACATGAGATCGCGGTTTAGTAAGCATCGCTCATACGTCAAAATTGCGTAATATCAAAGCCTTCCAATGGTAATTTCTCTGATCTCATGGAACATTACAGGTGATTAGAGCGTTTGGAACATTGGAACTGAACGGAAGAGAAATGGGGGGGGGGAGAAACTTGACAAATCGTATTACATTTTTTAACAGTCCAGTGATCGTATTTGGGTTTGGCGAATGTCAAAAGAACGCCTTTCACTCCGAGTGTAGATCTTATACAGAGGGTAGATTATCGCACTTACTCCTTCGAGGGAGTTTTGCACCATCCCTATAATCTTAACGACTGCTGTAAGATGGTCGTAGCAGCCGGGACCGACGGCTTTACGTGCCCTCCGAAGCACGGGGGGGGGGAGATGGAAATTTCCAGGTGGTCACCCAACCTGTGATTAGCCGCGCCCAAGGTTGCTTAACTCCACTATTGCATAGAGCAAGGCGAGACAACTGGGCTACGGCTGCCCCCTACTCCGAGTGTAACGTTCATTCGGTGGTAGGGGTTCGTAGTTTGGCTTGGGACATTAGTCTGATACCTGATAAATATTTTGGGCAATCGGATAGTTCCTACTGCTTTTAGAAAACTTGATTGATGTTCCAATAATATTATGCACCATGTCAAGTTTCCACCTGGAACTCATATGAACAGAATATCTATACGAGTGTCGTCCAAGGGATAGGCGGGCAAGTTCATAAATTTGAAGACTGAATGGACCTAAATACCATAGCTTTGTGTGTCAATCTTGTTGGCTGAGAGAATTTTCGGTTCCAGATGGGATGAGCTTTTAGACCCAAGCATAGGGCTAAAAAAAAAAGACACCTGTAGCATATGAATGTTATTCAGCTTAAAATTTCCTTAGTGTCTTATCCATTAGCATGTAAGATACCGTATAAAAATAACTCAGCAAAAGTTATATAACCCAGCGAACAAATCGTGCTTCGTGCTAATGTTTTTAAAGCATTCATAGGCGGTAAATACGTTTACTACAATTTACTGTATAATATTTCTTAAATAAAGCTAGACATATTTTTCAAGCATGTGTGCATGTTTGAATATTAAAGTGCATGTTTAATTGTTATTCTTTCTCAAGTTTTTGTTTCAATTCTAAACAGGTGTCTATAGATCCAATGCGTTGAAATCGATTATGAATCAAACGATCAGTACTGTTCAGTCTCTATACCTGGCTGACAACTTACGTCCCGCGACTGACGAAGAGGATAGCGATTTCGAAAGAAAACATAACTGGGGAGGCGATGCAGCCAGAGATCATGGAAAATCCCAGCAAGCGTCGCCGAAATACGCCGTCTCTGCTGTGGGGACGAGGGTCACGGCGGCGCCTTCGTCCAAACGGTCGGCCGTTTCGACGCAAGCCATCGGGACCGCTTTTCACGCCTCTATTACCAACACACGGAAGCCCGTTAACGAGCTGACTAGACAGGAAGAGCACACACAGATGCCCATAGCACAATCGGTGGCAGGACCGGCGGTTGCGACAACAGCGGGACCTACGACGGCGACGGGACCGGCGACAACGCCAACGACGACAATGGCCCCGACAGCTCAGTCAGCCACGCCGACGATACATCACAGATGTTCTAAGATGTCGGCTGTATGTGCTTTACACCGTACTAAGATAGTAGGAACCGTTATGAAAGCTGCTGTTGGTTCAGCTGTCGGTTCAGCTATAGGCACGGCCAGCACGGTGGCAGCGTCAGTTGCGGGATCTGTTGCTACTCATTCGACGGTTCCATCGGTCGCTACACCTTCTACTGCCGGAGCCTCTCTAAGAGACTCTATTGCTGGTGTATCCGTAAGCTCGGATTTGAGATCTACCTCAGGACAACCGTCCCGAGTGACATTAGCCGAGAGTCCTTTAGTTCATCTACAGGAAGATTTTCAGTGTTTGAAGGAGATGGGTATACACCTTAAAAACAAAGTGTCGCGGGTGATAACCTATGACAACGTATGCAGAATGGGTGGTATCCTTTGGGGAGGATTCTTTGTCATGGGGGGAGGCGATTCTTCAAAAAGGCGAAGAAGATTATTTCGAACGGCTAAAAAATATTACAACAGCACCAGTTTAGGGGAACCGAGCAAACAGCCGAGCGGCGGCATGAGCGTCATTTGAATTTTGTCGAGTGTTTACTGCCTTAAAAAAATAGCACTAGCTAAACTTGGGCGGAAAAAACCCCGCTCACTGAAGATAAACGATCTCAACACAGAATTTGATTTATACTTTAAATTTATAAAAGCGTTGATTTTTCAATATCAGTGTTAACCCAGTTTCCAGTAATAATAATGTTCGTGTATATTTTAAATTGTGAATGTGATAAGAGTTTCTCCTTTTTTAAATATTTATAGCTTTGCCATGTCGAACGAATTGCCCTATTAATTTAAATTAAAAAAAAAAAGAGAGAAAAAGGTCATCTACGATGTTCTATAAAATCCGTATAAATATCCGAATTGTTCGTTGTGCGAAGGTCCAATGCAAATGAGATCTTTTTAACGAATTAATAAATTATTTTGTTTGTAATCTCGTGTTATGCATCTTTGCTGTCGGCAGTACTAAATCGGGCTCGATTTCAGGCCTGGAAAGCATCCAGGTCTAGGTATTACGAAAGCAAATATATTTTATACGAAGCAGATAAAATAAAACGAAGAATATAATGAACAGTTACAACGCAATATTTATTTATTTTACTTTATCTTTATTATTTAACTGAGTAAATTAAAACTAAATATTAGAATAAATTTCTTAAAGTATATTATTACGAATTGGTATTTCCTTCTCAGCTTACACGAAAAACAATATGGCAAGGTGACCCAAAAAGTCGCTAATCCATGTATTTATATAATTTTATTTTAAGATTGCTCAAAATCTAGCTAATTATATCTAGAAGTGCCTTTTGATAGTTTTGAATTTAAAAAAATTTTCAAAATATTCATTTTAAGCATTTCCATGGAATAAGACCCCCTGGAAATTGCTTTGGCACAGAAGCCTCAGCAGGAGGCAGCAACAACTCCCAACAGTTTCAATCCTAAATAAATTGGAATGGCGAAATGGTACTTTCGCACAGGCCTACCACGAGGTCGAGATACGGATTCAAAAAAAAATTCTGTTGAAAGAGGGTGGGAGTTGAGGGTTCTGAAAATCTTAACTCCAAAATGACTATTCGCAGCCAAACAGTTCTTTTCAAAAAAGGTTCGTCTCAATGAGAGGAGTCCGTTCATGTCGTTTTTACAGTCAACGACAAAAATATGACTCGTTGAGGTGCTAGCAGAGAACAGTGGGTGCTAGAGATCTGTAAGAAGAGGAAAAGTCAAGAAAAATATTAACCAGTGCACACCAACCCTTCAGTATTACAATATGTAAAGCTAAAGTGGGCAGTGAAGTTATGCAAACTGGATAGTAATGATTTCATCGGACACCCCTCTAAACATCAGTGACAAAAATATAGCTCGGTGCTGCTTTTATTCGATTAACAGATAACATATAAGCGAAAAGATACATTTTTCTGTACACTAATAACCACTTGGCCCTCCATGTGCACTCTGCACTGCAATGATCCGGTTTCGAATTGAGTGGTACAAGTTCTGCACGTATATTTATTGGATTGACCCAGCACTCTAGATTGTTTCAGTAAGCGCTTCCACTGTATCAAATTGTCTCTCGCCGCCATACACCAAGCGAACCAGCTCTGCCCATAGGTTCACAGTAATCTGGGGAGCACATTCGTCCAGTCACGACACCAGTGGAAGTTTCCCAAGATATCCAATTGCTCTCCACACCATCACCGTGCCACCACCAGCTTGACGTCGCTTTTTGACAAGTTCGGGTGCACGGGAGTCCACCCATTCCCAGTCAAGTCCGTTGGGACCATCAAGGTTGAACTGCTTCTCATCAGAGAACACAACCTTGGTCAAATCTAGGTCCAAATTTGCTTGCGATGTTGCGGTTTCAATGCTGGTACTCTTTTGATCTTTCTCCACCCAACAAATTCATTTTATGGAAGATTCGCTGCACGGTATGAAGATGCCTGAAGTCGATATTGATTGTCTCGGCATATTTTCTTGCAAGAGGTGCGATTCCCCGTATTCAGAGATTGGATGATCCGTCTCTCAGCTCTGACATCAAACAGGCGAGGTCGACCTAGTGAATGCATCTTACCATATAGGTCTGGATTTTTCAAGAAATCACGTACCACATCACGGCTTCTGTTTAAACGTTTACCGATTTCAGTGAAATATGAGTCCCGCTTCACGATACACCTTGATTGCGCTTTGTTCCTTTGAAGACAATCGCTTCTGACGAACCATTATTTACAAAATGCATACAAATCGCACGGAATGCAGTAACAAAAATGTATAACACACCAATACTGAAGGAAGAATTCAGAATTGGTCCAACAACCTCCGTTAAAAACGTCCTCCACCTATGTTTTCAACCTTTCCGGCTACGAGATATATTTTTGTCACTGGTGTTTAGTGGGGTGTATGATGAAATCATTATCTAATTTGCATAACTTCACTGCCCACTTTAGCTTTACATATTGTAATACTGAAGGGTTGGTATGCACTGGTTAATATTTTTCTTGACTTTTCCTCTTCATTTAGCTCTCTACCACCCACTGTTCTCTGCTAGAACCTCAACGAGCCATATTTTTGTCGTTGACTGTATTGTGCTTGGGTCGATGAAATGAACGCTTGTCATTTCTTCTTTTGTAAAAAAAAAAAAAAAAAAATTAATTTCTCTAAAAACGCTTAGCCCATTTCCATAAATACGTCAAAAAAGGGAGGTACACGTAGCTGTCCGACGCATTTTTTTTGCACGCAAGTATACCTTGGAAGCGATAGCGTTGCTTTCATGTGAAGTGGATTCGTGCGTATTGTTGAGCAGTGAAGACAGACAAAAGTTGAATGTGCAATAATACACATAACAATGTAGTCTTTGTATGGCTATATGTGTGCAATTTTTTTCGTTTTCTCGTTTTCGTTTATTTTGATGAGTAACAATAATATCTTTAGATGAGTACGTATTTCAATTTGATGGGAATCTGCGAGATACATGTTCGTGCACTAACCTCGTAAGTACGAATTAATAAAAATGTAATGGCGGAATGGTACATTCGCACAGGCCTACCACCAGTCCATGAAACTGATTGAATCAAAAAAATATTTTTTCCGTGTTTGGGGGTGGGTGATCCTTAAAACCTTGATTACTCCAAAATGGCTATTCGCACTCGGTTTCATTTCAAAAAAGGTTCGCCTCAATGAGAGGTCGCTTTTGTGTTCGGATCGATGAAATGAATGCGTCTGTCATTTCTTCTTTTTTATAAAAAAAAAAATTCTCTAAAAAGGCTTAGTCCATTTCCATAAAAAATACGTCAATGCATAGTTTAAGGATCTCCCTAAGTAGATCCTTAAAAATTGTCCGTGTGTTTGTGGGGCGATCTGAAGGGGGGACGTTAATAACTCCAAAACGGCTCATCAGAGCCAAACGAGTCATTTACAAAAATAATTCGCCTTAATGAGAAGAGTCCGTACATGTCGAGTCTATTGAGTTTGGTTTGAACGTTACAGCTATTTTTGGCCTACCACTCCTAAGAGTGAAGGCCTACGTGTTCGTTTCAGAAACTCAATTTTAAATTTTGCTGAAATCGACTTAAAAATCATGATTCGAAAAGATATGTTGAAATTTTGAAAAAAAAATTTCCGTATGTGACCAGTTTTGTGCAGCTAACTCCTCTGAAACCGCAAATAGCAGATCCAAACAAAAATGTAAACTTAGAGGGTACCCTAAATTGTGCCTTAGCGTATGTTTTATGTCAATTGGGTAAGCCTTTATCGAGATATTTTTTCTAAACATTAAAAAATGGCTGTTGCGTTCAAACCAGCGAACCAAACTCAATAGACTCATGTACATACTCCTCTCATTAAGGCGAATTTTTTTTAAATGACTTGTTTGGCCATGATTAGCCGTTTTGGAGTTAACTATCCCCTGTCATTTTTTTATATTTTTTTTAAGAAATTCACACTTAAAGAAAATGAATAAAATGGCAGAAGCACAATATATACGATCTGAGCAGCTTCCTCTTATTGAAAAATACAAATTTCTTTTTTGAATCCGTATCATTATCTCGTGGTAGGCCTGTGCGAATACCAATTTATTTAACTTTTAGAAAAAAAAATTAATCTCTCTAAAAAGGCTTACCCAATTGTCATAAAAATACGCTAAGGCACAACTTAAGGTATCCTCTATGTATGCATTTTTATTCGGATCTGATATTTGCAGTTTCAGAGGAGTTAACTGCACAAAATTGGTCGCATACGGACATACGGCAAAAATTTCAACCTAGCTTTTCTGAAACGAACACACAGGCCTTCACTGTTAGAGAGGGGTAAGCCAAAATTCTAGTAGCGAGCAGAAAAAAATGACTGCCCACAATTCTGAACTTTGAAACCTTAAGTTTAGCTTAGTGAAACTAAGGATTTAGGTATTTGCTAAAATGTGCAAAATTAGTTTCTCTAACCTTTTCTCTTTGTTCAGCTAAATTGGACAAAAGTTCCCAAATATAGAAATATAAAACTGATCTTTTGTTTGGCTGTGCCGTTTGTAAATAATATAAACTTGTAATTAGAGCGAACTGACTTTATTTTATGCACTTTGCATCTGTATTAATAATTAAAATGCGTTCTGTTCTGCTGTTTGCACAGTCGAACGGACAATACAAAATTACCCTAGCCGTATTGGCCGTAGCTATTTGCAACATCTAAACAAAATTTGCAGTCGAATGTGTTTTTGCAATTCCTTAAGAATGGTGATATTATGATTTATTATCTCCGTTTATAAATTCATAGAAAAAGCGACTTTTGGATCGCGTTGAATGTACGTACATTCAATTTTTTCCCTTTCCGAGGAAGAGCCGCAACAACTGCACCTTTCCACACATACGGCAGCTAACGTCTTCCCGTTCTTATGTCGTTGTCTGACAGAAAATAAAATTGCAACGCCCGTAAACTATTCAGATTTTTGACCTAGAGAATACAAAATGCAACAAAGTTCAAAATATTCGGGATACATGATACGCTTCAGTGCGTGAAAGAATTTGGTGCATGCCGAACAGTTCAATTTGAGCCATTCAAGAAGCTGGATGGGCATTTCGGAGAATGGCTATGCGTCGATGGTACTTCGATGTCTGTAATATTGACCTACTGAACATTCGCTTTTCTTGACGATAAGAAATACGTACAGATGCTCGTCAAATTTCAGGCATTTTAAGGGCAGCAGTGACATGTAATCGTAACCAGTAACCAGTAATCGTTATCCTGGAACATACACACAATGATGGGAATCGTTTACTAGCATTTATACTAACGCCGCTACACAGTTTCATATCCAGGAATGTGGCAATAGAGTAACATACGAGTTCTGTAGTGTTAGTGATGAGCAGATTGCTTTCATGCAAATTATCGTAGTTACTGTATATAATGTAACCTGGGGAACTACATCCAAAGTGCAACCGCACACGGCAAAGATCCAAACTCTGGCATCATTCTGTGGGTAGTAAGTTATAACACTGGCTCGTCTTTAGCGTTTGTAGAGGGAAGGTGACCCAACATTGTTCAACCCTGTCTTGCCGACATCCTTAACGGTAGCTATGTTCCTGTGCGTTTAAACTTGAGCAAATTAACGTAAATAATTCAAGGCACTGCAGTTTATTTTCTGTCAGTGTGTAAAGCAAACTTAAGTACTCGTATATTTTCTGCCGCAACATTGTTATTGAACAACTTTGCTATCGAATCGTGAATGCACAACACCCACCTAGAAAGAAAGCCTGTGCACTGAAAATTCATACTTGTTGCATAAGTCATAATTTAGGGCTTATTATACGTAGAAATTGGTCGACTTATGATGATGTAAAAATATATAACGTTTCCGTTATCAGGCCTTCTGCCTAGGTGTTGCTTTTTATGATGATGTAACAATGTTTAAATTTTCAGTGCACAGGCTTTCTTTTTAGGTGATGGAATGCATTGCTGCAACAATATTCAATAAAGACCTTGTTCATATATACTGTATATTTTTATCATTATTGCTATGACTTCATCGGCCAAAAAAAAAATTAAGATTTTTCTTGTTCACGGAATGAAAGTGGATGATTTTGGTAGAATTTTTCTGCTGATCACGAATATAAATTTGAAATTTCTTTAAACACAGTTTTGAGATAATGCGAACTGAAATTTGGTGTATTGGCCGTAAAAAGTATATATTTGTGGAGATTGTTGAAGGTCATTGGACTTCTTTTAGGAATGCAGAGCGGGTACGCCGAGTACATCGTTTCATTTGTAAGTGGGATAGCCGGGCAAAAGGTTTCCGCTATAGTACAAATGACTGGATATATCACCAAAATTTGACTTCTGGGCAAATGCATGTCGACAATAAACATCTAGTCGAAATTGAGAAAATCCTCCTGCCTCCAATTCATATCAAACTGGGTTTAATGAAAAAACTTAGTAAAGGCAATGGACAACCAGAGCGCGGGATTCCAGCATTGAAACGGAAGTTTCTCCGCATTAGCGACGCGAAAATAAAGGAAGAAATTTTTGTCCTCCTCAAATCGTGGACTAATTGCTGATAACTAGTTAAAATTGCATTTAATCCTATGGAACTAACAGCCTAGAAAGCTCTGAAGGTTGTAGCGCACGAGTTTTTGGAAAAGAACAAGGAATTTGCTGATGAGTTTCTGTAAGCATTTTAGAAATTGGGATGCATTATTCACTAGATATTAATTTCTTGCATTTCCATGTGCACTTTTACCTGCCAACCTTGGTGACATTAGTGATGAACATGGAGAAAGGTTCTACTAGGATATTTCTACCATGGAGAGGCGGTATCAGAGAAAATGGGCCCCTAACTCTTGGACCCCCTCCTTCGGGATCTTCCAGATGCCACATTCAAAAGAAAGTCCTCAGCAAAATGGGTCTAATATGCTGAAAACTGAACTTTTAGCTGTTTGCCGCATTTGAAAACGTATTTGAAATTACTTACCAGGGGATAGTGCTTTACACATCTTTCGAAATGGGATTAGAAAATGGAAACATCTTATATGGCGACTTCTAAAAAACTGGCGCGTGACTGAAAAATTTCGCTTTCATGTTTGTAATCGGCATTAAAATACTACAAGAAACACCTAATTTGGGTTCCGTGATCAGTGCTATCAATAATCCTTTAAAAATCTTATCAAAAAAAATTATGAACCCAAAATCATATATTTAGCCATATACGTCATATTGGGTTAGGTTTATGGACTGGTAGGTTTTTCTAGTAGATATTAATAAAGAACATATTGAAAAGGTTGTTTGGATATCTAAAATTATATTTATCAAGATTATTTTAAACGAAAGCATAAAGAAATAGTTTTATTTGCAGCACATTTTAACTATAGACGAACGCGATAGCGTAATTTTATTTTTGTCGGAAGATATAAAAAATTCTCTAATACAACGCTAAACCATAAAAACCGCAATTTTATTGCCGGAGGGACGAAAGGAGAAACATTTTTATTGCCACCAATTCAGATTAAGTCCTTCCGTGGGGGTTTAGCACCTTTGAAATTTTGTTTCCCCTCCTTTATTTCATTGCTGTAACAGCAGTGTCTAGTGGATTAGAATGATTTAGTAAGTTCATTTATTAGGTAACCATATGTATACTCAAATCGATATTTTAGTAAAATTTTCTGAAAATTTCTGGCGCGTGTATCTCTTCTATTCGTGTTTATCCGCTTTATGCAGGAGAAACTCCGCCCGCGATTGCCCGAGTTGGCTTCACTGTGTTGCACCCGATAAGACTTTTGTCTCCTTTTGCGCTCTTTAAATGAAACTTCTAGAAGCATTAAATGAAAGGGATGAGGCGTCAGCTAATGTGGTGACAGATCACGTAAAGGAAATGCTTTACATTTTTCTTTTCTTTCTAGTCCATCTTAAAGGTAGGTGGACACCACTTTCCGGAACCCTTGTGGATCTATAGAAAACTTTGAAGAGCATTTGTGATTTCATAATTTTTGGCTGATAAATCTATTTCATGTAATTGATGAGAATGATTACAATATTTAAGTCCAAGTGAATACAAATTGAGAACTTGCTTCCAAACGAATTTTTAAGAAAATATAAAAAGATAAAACCCCATTAAAGCGCAATCCATTCGCATTCATTTGCCCTCGAAATGAAATCTTTATAAAACGCTGTATTATGAATAAAAATCTATATCAAGACACTTTTATACAAGACTGCTTTCTGATAACGTTTTTCCCGTAACTAAACATATTTTGAAGACGCTTGCAATGAAGATATTGTCGGTATTTACTTTAAAGATTTTCTGCTTTGATGTTTACCACAAATATTTAATGTTGTTGGCAATCTAAACAGTTTAATGTCAGCATTTTCATCTAAAAATATAAAAATGCTGATATAATAATAAAAATGTTTCGTCACTGAAGCGAAAAGAGGGGGAAATTGATCAAATCTGCCTTTGAGAGATTCCCGAACACGATGGCGTTGCTTGAATTTTAATATTTCGTGGCAACGCTTTGTTTGCTTTATTAACAAACGACAAGATGGGAAGCATGTATCTAAAGTAAATAAAGTTTAAAGGGACAGGCGTGATGTATATCGGTATTTTCATATTTTTCATACTTTTATGCAAGCTTGAATCTCTTCGATGCAAATTTAAAACCATAGTCGTATTTTTCCCGTTTCAGTAATTAATTTCCTTTTTTTTTTAAATAATTTTTAATGACCTACTTTATGAAAGTCAATAAATCCTGGAGCCAGTGTTTGTCAAATCTGTTGCTTCTTTCGGCGAACATAGTGATTAAAGTGAAGCTTAACCTTTTTCGGTGGGGTGATCATTAAACAGGGTTGTCAGGGTTAATTGGCGTTATCTCCGGCGATTTCAACCTTGATTCTTGGCCTCTTCGAGAAGAAACCGCCGTTCTGTGGAAAGAAAATCTACGAAGAGAATCATTTTTGACACTTTAAGCAAAAAATTTGCATAAGAACACTTGGGAATTAATTGTTGTATAATTGAATAGATGCAAAAATCGTTATTTCGTTGTCAACGGTTAAAAACATTTACTTGAACTGAATTTTAAACAGCCAGGCTAGACTTTCTAAGTAAATATCCTTAAGTTGTAAACAATAATCTTATGATAAAGAGAAAGGCGTTTAAGGTAACAATGAATAAAATTACATGTTTATCGCAGAACGATGTATAAGGTATCAATGAATAAGAAAGCTTTTAAGATTTATATCTATAACCATTTGTTTTTTACTCTGGAAAAAGTCGTTGGCCCATTTTTATTCATGGAATCAACAGTAACTGTAATAACCTAGTTTGACATACTGAAGCAATTCTTAATCCGCAATTAGATACAGATTCGAGGAACTACCTGTTCCAACAAGATGATATACCATCTCATTAAAACAACGAAATTTTGCGACCTGGATTCGAACCAAATTCCCATGAGTTTACATTAGCTTTCTTATGGTTTAGAAAGGAGGAACTCCGATCTACGAGGTGGTATTGCCCTATCAGTGGGTCTCAGCGTTGACCACTTAGTAGTCCTAAGAAACTTGGAGACAACCTTGCTGTATAAGCGACCCAGCTTGAATCCAGATCGCTAAATTTTTCCTTTCCCAAGGTTGGTACTCTGCTAATTGAGATGCTACCTAACTCTCCAGCATGTCTATTTCGATATAACTGATGTTAGCGCCACGTACAGCGATCCGTTTAAAAAAACTGAGATGAAGAATTATGTATCTATGTATTTACACTTCGTTTTATTGACTTTTTATTTTTTATCAGAGACAGGCTTTCTGATCACCCTGTATAAAAACAGCATTAAACTTCTTTGAAACAATTGCGATATTAGAGAAGAAGGTATAGATTAGGTATTCAATAAAGAAACTGAAATTTTTATTTTAAATTTTTTTCTTTTAATAATTTTCAATGGGAACAATAAGCGTGAATTAAAGATTTCAGTTCGATTCCGCGTAAATAATTTAAGAAGAATCCGCAATATTTAGAAAGTTTTATTATTTAAGAATATTTAACTGAAGAAAGGAGAAGCTAGCCGTAGAAAGTTTTATGTTTACTACTTCCTTCTCGATATGCTATGCCTTCCATCTCGTAGAATTTAGCAGTTTTTATGTCGTTTTCTCCGTTACGCTTTCCGAGGCTGACGGAGAGCCATTGCGGAGTGATTTGCTCCCTTTTAAGAACTATATTTTGCAACCGAAGGCGGAGTAATACAGTTTGCGGGCAACAATTTCGTCTTTCATTAAGTTTTTACGACGAACATCTTTTGTAAGCTCTGCGAAATTAAAGGGTGGGTGGGCGAATAGAACTGAGAACAGGGGTAAGAGGGAATGGGGGGAAAAATACGTGAATTTATCTACCCATTGCTTCCCCCTCCCTGGTGGCGCCATATGGTGTTGAGCAGTGAGACAACGTTCATCATGAAAACACTCCTCGGAGGTTTTGAGGGGAGTATGGGGAAGGAGAATGAAGAAGATTACACGGAAGATGCAGCATCACTGGTTAAGCAGCTATTTACGATAATTACAACAAAAGAAAACGTGTGAGTGCGTGTGCATTATGGAATCTAGAGTGCAACCGAGTAAAATTTAAGAGAAGGGTTTAAGGACGATTATCTTCGATAAAGCACTACGTTGAAGCGTAAATGATGATGAATGAGAATTTAACATTGAGTTTTTATTTAATTTTATTATAAAATTTCATTACAAAGGTATAAGCGAAATCGATAAGAAAATTTATTTTTTAGTAGCTTTTATAAAACCGAATGGAATTTTATCGCATTCCCAAAAGCTATATTGTCTAACCCCAAAAAATTAGACATCATTTATATCGATATGGACTTATTATGTATAGTTTTAAGAAATCTTGAATAAAATATAGCAGAGCGTGCTTTGTAATACCTTTCCACCATGTTTGCGGTAGCAACAGCATCATATGGGAGCAGTTTTCTTCTTATGACATAACCAAATATTTCATCCTCAATGTTTCCCTGTTATCTATAATGTTTTTATAGCCACAATGGCACAGGGTGATTTAAAGTCCGTACTCGATTTTGTAGTGCTATAATTAAGCAATCGTTGGCGGCACCGGTGGATTTAATTGCAAAAATTATGAATTACTTAATTTTGAATATATACTATTATATGCACACATCTTCCCTCATTCTCATAATTAATGAGAAAAATAGTAACAAAATAGGTGTATCGGAAGGTGCTCCTAGTATGAAATGTTTAAATTATAATGTTTTATTTATACTGAAAAGTTGATTTTCTTATTTGTAAAATTGATGATTGGAAAAATTAAAAGAAGGATCTTTTTATTAGTATACACTAGCATGGGCGTAGCCAAGGGGGGCGGGGGCAAAATCGAGTAAACCTATAGATATAGAGCGTTTTCATAATTTGAGTCGTGCAGCCGGAGGGGGGTCTTATTAAACACCTGTAAATCACTATTGAAACTTGATGATATGAAGAATATTTTATACTTTACCGCATCTCTGTTTAGCATTATTTTAGCAATAAAGATAGCATTTTGAAATCGGATACGGACTTTTGAATCACCCTGTATAAGACAGGGTATAATAAAAAGGTGCAACCAAACTTTCAAGAAACATTTCTCATATGTAGCGGAAAAAAATGTTTTATATGGACATGGGTCCCGAAACGCTTTATTTCCATGTTAGAACTCATTTTTAAATGGATAGGTGACAGATGGATAGGTAGAGGTGGAACAATTCCTTGGCCTCCACACTCTCCGACCTAAACCCACTAGACTTTTATTTGCGGGGAACTCTTGTGCAGGGAACTCTTCGTGCCCGTATTGTGAAGGCTGCGAAACAATACGCAATTTTCCAGGGATACATCAGCGCATCCGGAATTCAATGAGAGGGCGAGTTGATGCATGCATCTAACTGAGGGCATATTGAATATTTCAAGTAAGAAAGCGTTTCATGTGGCATGCTGGTACTTGTGTTTGTGTTTCCAGGAGTAATGTAATAATATTAATTACACTGTACAACAAATTTGAAATTTTTTTCTGTTCTTTAACTAAAACTATGTGATTCTGTATAAACAAAAGGTGCTTGATTCATATATCAAAACTAAAATGGTCCATCACATACCGTTTTTGTAGGAGACCCACTTCTCATAGAAATGTAACAGAGGCTTGATTATAGAAAACACAAACACGAAAATGGTTTTTTTGGCCGTTTCCTCTTGTAGGCATCTGTTGGTGTGTCCCTGATAACGGACCAGCAGTATTCAGCTAGCATACTTCCATTCCATCGCTAAGCTCTGCCTGTGCGATTTCATGATGTGAACATGTCGTAGATGTAGATGGTTGAATGTCGGGATCTTGTTGGTTTCGGTCATCGGCGGTGTCTTCCTCTAAATCCATAGTATATTTATCTAGAGCTGTATGTATAGGAAGATCTTCAGAATGATACAATTTGTGCTACAATATATATACATAAAAAGCTAAAATGTTGGGTTTTTTTGGAAAATGGTGCGTGGTAAACAAAAAATATTACAGATTCGTTATTTTCAGCCAAAAATATACAAGCAACACAAATTTTCATCTAAAGGACATTTTTCATGTTGTACAGTGTTATTAATGAAGAATTGTAGAAAATGAGTTCTAACATGAAAATAAAGCGTTTCCGGACCCATATTCATATAATGTATTTTCTTTATCTACATATGAGGATGTTTCCTGAAAGTTTGGCCATACCTTTGTTACACCCTGTATAACAATCATTCAGAGATATACTGTATTATTGAGAGGGAGGAAGATTTTGTCAATCTCACTCAATCATCAAAATATCTCGATCTGAATATTCTAGAGAGCCTGCGCAGCATAATAGAAATCCACATCCCGGAATTTTTGCTGTACGATTCTAGAACGCCATCAAATCCTGTATGTTACACTTCCCAATTAGATTATAGAAAAGGATTTGTAAAATTTGAATCTGGTTATGCCAAAATACATTTTTGTACTCGAACACTTTCATTCTTAAATACCTTCTGACACCTTGAATGCAAACAGTACTTCAGTATTGTATTTGGATTTAGAATTTTATACAAAGAATGCAGTAGGTTAGGTTAAGTTTTGTTATGTGCTTCTCCAAATTTTAGCCTCTATTTTTAACTGACATTGTAATAATTTTATATACGGAAAGCTATTGAGAAACCAGTAAGAATAGCCATTCGGCCATTTCAAGAATAGCCGCTCAAATATTATATCTGTAAACCATGGGGACGAAGACTCTCTCAAAAAGTTAGTTCCAGATATACAGTATATGTAGATCTGAAAATTTATTATATTAAAATGATTTTAATTGCTTAATAAATTTATCATTTTAGTTATAAAGCATAAAACGTATTTAAATATCTTTTTCATAACAGAATGCAAGTAGAGTTGAAATGAGAAACATTTGTAATAAAGATCAGCTAAACAAATTGTAAATATGTAAAATCTGCAAAGATAAACTAACAAAGTTGGATAGAAGAGACTTTCCTGAAAATATTGATTCTTCGTATTACGTCCATGTAAATATTCAATTAAAAACTCTTTCTTTCTTAAAATATTCAGTACTATGTAATTTAAAATTAAGAAATTGTCCTATTAATGAACGTTAGAAAAGACTTAAAACTTTTATAGGTTTTCAAGCTGTCGTCTTAATTTTACGATGTTTGGCAATAAAAAGGGGCAATATAAAAGAGTTGCAGTTCAAACGAGGTTCTTTTTTGAACAGATATTTGTAGCAAGTAAAAAAATTGTAGAATTCTGTTCCTTAAAAAATATTAGAACAAAATGTGTTCGATACCAGAGAACAGGTGTTCGGATGGTAAAAAACACTTGAGAACATGAATAATCTCGGCCGTTTACGTATTTCTCCATTTATGGCCATTACCTGCCACCAGCCGGGTCCCTACTAATGAATGGAAAAGCAATTGAGGCAAATGCTCCGAGTCCCCGGTGACAGTAATTGCCAGACACTTGATTCAACGGCCCCCTTTAATAAAAATCTCCGGTGCAAACCTTGTGCACTTGTCTCCCGAAGACACACACACACTCACACAGTTTTTTCTAGAGGAAGGGGAAAGAAAAACCTTTAGAAAATGAAACTACACGACTAACCAAAATTGAAGGAGGAGAAGTAATGATTTCTGGAATCTTGTTAATAAAAGGAACGTATACTGAATGGGCAAAGACGAGAAATGCGATTGATAAGATTGACGTTTTTAAGTACAAGGAAAGCAATTTTTTGTCTGTGTAATATTCGGTTCTATTCTAATCGTGCACCTTTAAGTTATTTCGGAATGTTGCTGGTTCCCAGCCAAGTTCGTTCACTGTCTTTGGCTTGAGCATTATGCTGTTGCATTTAATTTGGGCAATTTTTTTTGTAACAGGGATGTTCACGAATAATTCACGGAATGCTGCTGTTTTGATTAAATCCAAATCCGTTCGAGGATTGTTCAATAAAGACTGAGACCGATTTTTTTTATGTTCCGATTTATTAATTTTATTCTAAAAAAAAACATATTGCCCCTTAAAGTAGCCCCCTTCCAATCGGATATACTGGTGCAACGTGTCTTCGAGTTTTCGAACGTTTCAAGACACCTCATTGAACTTAGAAAGCAAATTATACTTCAGACGAGGAAAAAAGACGCAGAACGAAAAATCGGGAATATTTAGTGTATTGTTAGGATGTAAACACTAACTTAATGAAGACCAGAATGGGCGTTTCCCGGGAATGCGCTTTCGCAATGGCTTCAAAACCGACATTATTGATGTTAGTCTATGTAACAACACGGTCACTTTTCTTAGGCGCCACTTGCTTAGCTTAAATAAATTCTTTAAAAAAACAAAATACGTTCAATATGGAAGCGTATCTGAGGCTCCATAAATATCACAAAAGTCTCTGAGGCTCTTTTATTAAGGCAAAAACAGAATTTAATGGCAGCGACAGAATTCTTTCTTCCTAAATAAAAGACGGGCCTCAGCCCATCATATTCTTTTTATATTGACATCTACATAGTTATTGCTGCACTTTTAATAACCCTAAATAATAAAAAAGAAGTTAAATTTTGGCGTGAATGCTATCGCGAAGAAGTATGCGCGAACCAATTGTTTTACGGAGTTACCCCGACAGATTGTGGCGAGCATTAACCTTTGTATTGCCGTGTGCAAAATGCCAACACACGTGCTCGCATTCCGGAGTTAATGTGGTGTATATCGCGAGTTATTTTGGCAATTCGGCGATCTTTGTGCTCAATTGAAATGGTGAATTTTAAAGAGCAAAGAATTTCCTTCTCATATTACGAGTTAAAGAGCGGGCGAGGGAGAACCATTCATTGGCAGAGCGATAGAGGGTCAATGAATGGTTCTCCACAACAAAATGCTTCAGTCCACATTTCACTCGTTATTGGTCAATTCATGTCTTCTAAAAATACGACAGTCCAACAATACCCAAATTAAATTCTGGTTCAATGCGTTGTTTTCAGGCCCATTGTAAATATACAGAAAGAACCGTAAATAGTATGAAACTCATAACGCATTGAGTGGTGACAAAATTTTTAAGATATCATAAATAAAAAATAGAAAAAGAAACTTTTGTATGGTATTGCCTATAAGCTACAACTCCTGGTAAAACGTATGGCATATAATGTTCTAACCTAACAAGTTGTACATTCAGAGAGTTTTGATATGGTAATAGAATACACCTAAAAGCTACTTGCACAAAACTTTTGTGACAGATCAATTGAAAATTAATTAAAGAATAAACAGTTAAAGAACCCCCCCCCCACCTTGGAAAAAATATTGCATAGTCAAAGTTATGAGAAAGTTTTGCATATTCGTTCAGCAATGCCTTTAACAGCCAGTTTAATATTTGGTAGAGCCACCTTTGGCCTTGATGACAGCTTAAACACGTACTGGTATACTTTCTGCAATTTTTACAGTTTTTGGTGTCGATTTCTTCCCGGCAAGCTACTGTCTTTTAGCTCTTTAGTTGTTGGTGACTTAAGCTGCAAAAGTCTCTTTAACATCTACCAGCAATTCTCAATAAAATTTATATCTGGGTTGTTGTATTGTTTGGATATTGCTTTCAGGCAGGAATTGAGCAAGTTCCTGGTCCGATGACAAGAGTCACCGAATTGTTCTTCACAGTGGGAAGGAGAAAAGCGTCTAGAAGTTCTTTGTAATCTTCCGAGCTCAGTGCTCCTCTTACGATGCATATTTTACCCATTCTCTTACTTGATAGGCAATCCCAGGTCATAACATTCTGAGGAAATTTTCGGCTACTCAACATGCAGTCCGGGTGGATTTTTTTTATGTGAACTTTCTAGACAAACGTACTAGCATACATCTCTATTGCTAACTTTTATTCGGGTCTCATCTGAAAAAATAAGTGTTCCATTTGTCTTCGGACCAATGTTGATATGTTTTTGTTTGTTCTTTCATCATTAGGGCTTCGTTTTCGTCTTGCAATATCGAAAACCCATTTCATGTAACCCGTTCCACAGAGTTTTCTTGGAAATATCAGCCCATTTTTTCTTCCACTCGTTTTTGATGATTTACGATAAACTTTCTCATTTTCATGGCCAGTCTTTTCAAATGTTGATCTCGAGTCTTGCTTATCTTCGTGGGCGTCCAATTCTACATTTATTTGCAACACCCCCTGAAGTTTGAAAGGTTTTCCATGTGCTGGTGATGATTCCTTAATTACACACCACTATTGTTGAGACTTCGTTTTGTGTTTTACCGTCTCTAAACAGGCAGACTATCAACTCACTCTTCGCAATTATCAACTCCATTTTGTCGCCATATTAGCTAATCAAATGGTTTTTTATTTGTTGCATCAATTTATACACGAATCCAGTTATCAGAAATTTGCGTATGCAAAGTGGAATAAGCGATGTTTCAATCGGATTGCACTTTTCATCATGCAAAACTTTTTTCCCATAATTTTGACTATGCAATATTTTTTTCCAAGGGGGGGTTTCTTTAACTGTTTATTCTTTAATTAATTTTCAATTGATCTGTCACAAAAGTTTTATACAATTAGTTTAAGAACAGACAAATAAAATATTTATAAAGCAAAGGCGCTGGTGTATTCTATTACCATCTCAAATCTCTTTGAATGTAGAAGTTGTTAGGTTAGAACATTATATGCCATACTTTTTGCCAGAAGTTGTATATTATAACGGAAGGAAAAAAAACACTAACTACAAAAATCATCTGAGATATGAGACATTGGATACGAATTCCGTTGAAAATGAAGGCGTACCTTCGATATACGCTTCCGGTGTGTAGTATTTCGGATTTCTTTTATGTTAGAGGTTTTTCTACTTTTAGGAAATAAGATCGCATGCCAGGAGAGACGGTGACGAAAATGAAGAAAGTGCATTGGATTTAGGTTATATTAACCCTTAGCAGTTTTCCAATCTACTCGGGTAACTGGAAAGGGAAGCCCCTTCCAATCTTCCTTACATCATCTGGAGTTGGACGAAAATATGAAACGCCTGGTAAAATAACGAAATCTCTTTTTAATACGGTTTTGGGCTACCTTTGACATCCTAGATGGTCCAATTTTCCTGGAGCTGAATCTCCTTTTCAAAGCATGGCTGCCAAAATTATGATTGCGTCTCCCACCATTCTTTACAGTTGCGTCGATGTTAGCCAAATACAAACATGTCCAGTAGGGAACAATGTGCGCTTTACTTTGCTATTCATCTCTTAACCTATCCATAAGACAAACATTGAGGTCTTCATTCAGTCATTTCTGGAGCAGTTGTTTTCTCATTGCGGGTAACAGTCTTTCCTAGTGTCATTTTGTTTTTTTTAATCTGTTGACAAATCGTCCATGCATGTTTATGCGAAAACGTATATGCCGTCACAGTCTTTGATTCTGTATACCTCGGGACACCGCGAATAAAATTGACAACTGCACCAGCTAAGCGGCCACCAACAGTTTGCTCTATTTGAAGCTCTATAAGGTCTGCCATGACTCAAAAAGAATGTTACATAATTCAAAACATGAATTTCGCACCTGCAAATGATGTTGTGTTTTTATATTTTTATCCAACCGCTATATCTTGTACGGAATCAAATTTGCCGGGCGGAAAAGTGTCATTAAGATTCCTAAATTTATTTTATATCATTTTCCAGAAAAGTTGTTGGATAACTGTATTGTCACATGCATTACCTTCCCCTTCCGAGGAAAATGTCCGCGCGCACACTAATGTTACAGTTTCAGTTCAGAAAGGAAGCCGGTGAAGAAATATGTTTATAAGAAACCGAATAAACAAAATTTTAAATTTAGATTCTCAAAACTTATGGTTAAATTGATCCAAATTCGTTAGTACGTATTCCTTTTCCTCGCCTTTTAAAAGGACACTTCCCATGTGTGCATTGATAAGACATGTTTACATGCTTATTTGGATCTCAAGTAATTTTAATCATTTCCGTAAATTTAAGATAACATGGAAATTGTACATACGAGGAGAAGAAATTTACTTTTTAAATTCTATAAATCTTTAAAAAATCTCATACTTACTCAGGCCTGGTGCAATTTTTATTTGGAAATCCGCTCAAGTAGAAAGTACAGATGGCAGTCTGAGCAAAGAGTCACGACGACGATGATGATGATGATATCGGGCTAGAAAAGGATAAGGAGGAGGCGGAATAATAAGAGTTGAGATGCGCATGAAAAAATTGAAAATGAAAAAGATGACGAGCGTGGAATATTAGATTAAATATGGAGAAAGAAATAAAAAAAAGGAAGTTAGGAATGGAGAATAAGGGATGCAGGGGAGGATTGGGTACAAAAGGCGATGGAGACAAAGCCCAGGAATTTGGCGCAGACATATTATTAACAAACCTACGTCCGCAGTCGCACTTAGAAGACGAGGTTGCTTTGTTGTGCAAGTGAAAGGCGGGTGAGAATTCTATTAAAGGAGCCAACTGGAATCGTGTAAAAATTGTTTCCAGGCGTTAAGAACGTCATTGTGAATGAACTACAATTATTGGAAAATGCAAAATGCAATTTGGAGATATGTTACAATTTCATAAGGTGGTGAAACAGAAAGTTTTAAAAAATAATTCACAAAAATGATCAAGAGATAACTAATAATATAATCATAAGAATCGTATGTTTAAACGGTTGCTTCATCTATAAACAGGTTTTGCTCTAGCAAAGACTATACAGGGTATTCTCAAATGAATATCGCAGTTTGAACAATTTTTTTATTTCTCGTAGCGATGGCGTATGAGGACGAATGTGGTCCAAGAATACATTACAAATGCGAATTGCTTATGATTGGTGGTGGTGGAGATACAGGGACCAACTTCTCTTATCGTGGCTGCCACGTTCTCCAAACCTGGCCTGCGATTTCTTATTTTGTAGATATTTGTGAAAGACCATGTTTACTTGCCAAAACTATAGAGTGATCTGCCTGAACTGCTTAACCTTTTTGTTGCGGACATTTAGTCAATCACAGGAAATAAAATGACTTGTGTAAGAGGAAATGGACTACCGAATGGATCTGTGCCATGATCTCAAGGGATTGCATAATAAGCATTTGTAATGTAAATTTATAACTTGGAGAGCTCCTCTTTCATCAAATATAACATCCATTTCAAACCTTATACCTACGATATGCTTTGTTTAAACTGCGATATTTTTTTGTGTACACCTTGTATTTTCTTTGATGCCCAATTTTATCCAGAAACATATTCCGCACATCACTGGGTAAAGGACGATTCAAACGTTTTAAAAGCTCGCATATAAATTTCATTCTTGGCCACCCAGCGGGATTGACTATAGGAAAATTATGGGAACTGTGAACCACTATATACGAATTTCGTAAATTTGCTTATGACAAAGCGACTGTTTGTCGAATCGACGGCGAATTCACCTTGCACTTGAACAGTTGATTTTATTTCGAAAACTGCAGCACACACAAAAGCTTTTCCTTTGGCGGTGTTATCTATATATATAAAGAAGGATGTTTGTGGGTCTGTCTGTCTGTGGGTCTGTCTGTGGGTCTGTCTGTGGGTACGTTTTTTATACAAATCTACAGTTTTATTCCGATCTTGATGAAATTTCGCATACATGACCTTCAAAGCATGAGGAAGGTCACTGTCTACCTCAGATTTCGGAAAAATAATAAATATCGATAAAAAATCGATATTCATGGTTATGGCAAGGCATATTAATGAGAAATATCGCATGACCAACAATGCAAGACAAAGTTTTTGCAACAATGGTATCAACACGCAATTCACAAACACTCTGCACGGACCAACAATATATATCTCATGACCAACAATGCAAATAAAAGTTTGTGCAACAATAGGTATCAACAATGGTTTCAACACGCAATTCACCAATAACAATGAGCTCAAAATGATGATGCAATGATAAAGCAATCCTTTCCAAGAATTATAACAATGAACATAAAATGATGATGCAATATGGATAAGTTTTCAGGCTTAGAATTCCTGTTATTCAGGCTTTTCTTAGAAAAGAGAGTTCTTAGTACTTAACAATTTCTTGAAAATCTTTAAAAATGATCAGTAAATGGAGATAATGGAGAGTTAGCAGACTATTGAGAAAGAGTGGAAAGACGACAGAGGAAGCATTCGTTTAGCTCCGTGATGTATTGAGCAAATGGGAAGCAAGTAAATAGAAGAATCCGCGACCGCTAGACTGCACAAAGTGATGAATGGCCAAATTTTGCTTCAACACATAGAGAGAAGAGTGGAAATTGCAACAACACTAAGTATACATCTAAGGTAAGATTACGTGAGTAAGAAATTATCTAAAATAGCAGTGGCATCCTTGGAGAGGTCCAGCCATTGTGAGCCTTTAAAAAGGTTTTTTTCGAATTTTCATTAAGAATTTTTACTGTATTATTTCTAAGCATTTTCATGTGTTTATTTTTAAGATATTGCAAAATTTATTTTAATTTTTGAGATTGTTCTGCTTACATCCCAAGTGTAATAATCCCGGGCAACGCCGGGTACCTCTTCTAGTTTTCCTATAAACAAGAAATGTGTCTCTAGGAACTTAAGTGGCATTATATGGAACTTCTATTCGGACATTTAAAACTTGGAATCTTCCGAACAGTGATGTACGGAATGGTTTTCTTTCTTATATAGTTTGTTTGAAATATATATTGAAACTTACTCTATCTTTTTGAATAACATTGTACATCTTTGAGAAAAAAAATCGAACATATTTTGGGAGGGGGCGGCAAAAATTGATCTTGCTCTCAAGTTGCGCCGCCGCTGATTAAAATAAAGACAAAATTATGGATTAGAAAGTTCTTTAGAATACTATTACAGGAATATGTATAAAATCAGATCTACCATGAGGTCTACCATTGTTCATTTTATAACATAAAAATAGAAAACTGCGAAAGGCAACCTCTGCTTTAAATACAGAGTGTTTACTTTGAAGTGATCCACTCAAATATCTATCCCAAATGGTGATTTAGGGATAAACCTAGTGTGTTCTACAAATTTTCCATTTCCACTTGTAATTTCAAATTTGACGTGAGTATCATTATTTTCCTTAAGCATTGTATTAACAGATTGTTGACAATTTTAATAGATTGTAAATATTTAGGTGGACCACTTCAAAGTAAACACCCTGTATATGAGCTCTTATCTAGCTGTGTCCGTTCTTTAGTGCTTATTCCTTAAGGCAGTTTATGCTTCCGAGTAATTCTTTAAGCTTAAGCTAAAATTTACGATGATTCATATTTTATTTTTATATTTCAACGGAATGATTATTATAGATTTTTTTTTCAAAGACGACAATTTTCATTAAATTTATTATTGTTTATTTTCAGGAACCAGTAAATTTTATTAAAATTCTCTAAGTACTAAACAAAACGTAAATTTATAGAATGTTACTACTACTTTATAAAACAGACACATAATTAAAAACTCATAAATAAGATTTAATCCACTTAATAATTTTCAAAATTTTTCTTATATGGGAGGTTTAACGGACTGGCGCTCAGGGGTAAACATGTGAGCCGATTAAAGCTAAACTCCTTTTCAATTCTCTTATCTAATTTGATTCCTTTTACTTCAAGACCAATAATAAACGACGCCATATTTCATGAAACCGTCGAAATTATACGTCTATTAAATTATTATCCAATTACTTCGGCACACGGTGGCAATATTACGGCACCAACCGTTGCGGATAAGAAGCAATTTGCTTGCCATCAAAAACTCTTGGCGAAGAAGGAATTTCTTCTTTAGTAGACATATAAGAAAGAAAGAAGAAGAAAAAACTCGCCAGGATTTCTTCTCATAATGGCTACAATTTATGAAACGGCCACTTTGGTCATTTATTATTGCGTCAGACTGTAATTTGAGCCTAAATACGACCCCTAATGAAATGAAATTGCCAGAAAGCCATTGAGTTATTAGGGAGAAGGGAAACTCCACTCATTTCATCCGCCATTACGAACGGCTTCGTTAACCGCAAAGCACTATTGCAATAAATCGAAACCTAATTGCCAAACGTTGTAAATGTTCTATAAATTTTATTTCTCAATTGAAGAGTCAATTACATAGAGTATCGGGAAGAAGGGGGGAATTCCTAATTTCGTGGTAAATTGGTTTATTAAAAATCAGAACTGGTTGAATTGCTTTGAATTCATAATAAACTCGTCAAGCTAAAGTGAAAGGCGTCTACATTTGGTTTTGAATGAGATTACTCTGTAGTGTTATTTACTTTAATCTGTTTAATAATATGATTAAACAACAACTCTTGAGTTATTGTTTACGTTGAATTTATAATATTTAGAAATGTCAAAGAGAAGGTATGGTATTAGAATCGACAAATTTTAATTTTATATGTATTTAATAATGCAAATCTGAAACAAAACTGGTAAAATTATTCATAAAATTAATGTTACATTAAACTTTCCTTATAAAAGCAAATTAATGCCTTTTTTAACATAAAATTGGTTAACATTGCAATTTATTCGCTAAATCTTTCAGCTCATTTCATGCATATAATACAGAAATAGCTGAAATCGCTTTAAATATTGGATAAATTTTATGTTATGAGGAAATTTCTAATGATGAAAATCAATTAACGGACATTTACTATTTACATGAGAATTTCATGAATAGTGCATTTGCGCTCTTTAAATTTTGCATTTATTTCCTGATCTGTCAGTTTTGGAGATGATGTTTCATGACATATGAACAGGCGAAAATAAAGAAGTAGTCTCATTAATAATATGACCCTTAGAACTGAGTTTAAACCTGCAACCCCAAAAGATAACGCATAAAAAAATAAGAAATAAAAATATCGAAGTTAATAAAAATAATTTATTAAAAGAAAGAAGGAAAAGGTCGACAGATCGACACTTATTGCCCCCTGTCAGACACAAATATCAAATAAAAAATTTTTTTTTCCTCCTCTTTCAATTTTTCGTCTTTTCTCAAAGAAATAAAAAGTTTCTGCGGTATAATGAACAAAGGAAGGATTAGAGACAAGGGGACTTTAATTAAATGGGTCCCTAGACTGTCGCCTTTGTGTCATCGTCGGTGGTTTCTTCTCTTGAAGAAATGAGTCGACGGCAAACACTTCGTCGGTGGTTCTAAGAAAAGTGAGTGTGTGTTCACCTTTTTTCCACTCTCCCTAAATAAATTTTCGTCAAATGAGAATGCGCAAAAAATTCTTCTCCTCCACCCTCAAAGTTTCCTCCAAAACACGGCAATCTAAATAAAGAAGAGCAAGAAGCAAAGAATCCATAGAAAGTTCCTATATTTTGTTAGCATTTACATAAATTTAAAAATACTATTTCGATTTTAATATTACTATATCTGTTATAAAAAGTGGAAACCTAAAAAAATAAAGTTTCCTTTAATAAAATTGGTTGATGCTTGTCTCTCCAAATTTGACACGAGTTCTTTGAAGGGCGACAGCCTCTCTTGTTGACAGATTGAAACCACCTGGAGTCGTTGTTTGCCGAACGAAAAACAGACGCCAAGAAACCGAAGACGATGCCTTCTCCAACGTCTCCTCCAATTTAAACGGCCATCAAAAACTTTACTTTGTGATATGAAAACCAGAATCGAACAAGATACCTCGAGCTCGAACGCTTTGCTTGCAAACTCATTTGGTATATAATTCTATAAAAAGCTACTATTTATCCTTCTTAATAAATTACTTGCACATGTAGCCAAAAAATAGCATTGCTCTATTCTCAAAGAAAGCTATTTAGCTCTTTTCTTAAGAAACTTAGAAATTTGATTTTTATTTGTAGCTACTTTTTAAAGCTTTAAAACGTGATGCCGACTATGGCATCGAAGGTTCTTGTTTCCAATTACCGAGACGTGATTTCGTATCTAGATGAGCGTTAGGCCTCACTATATAGCTGCCGTTTCTGATTTATATAAAGCTTAAATTTCTCAAGTTGTCAATCAGAAAAATTCGGATGTTTTTCTTATTTAAGCAGACATACTGCATATTCTTATTTAATTAGCAATGGTTTTTAAACATCATCTTTTTGCAAATTATTATGTTTCATTTATTTATTTATTTATTTATTTATTTATTAATTGTAATCCAGTACGTCCATCTAGGGCCTGTATGGCAGAGGCCGCCGGGTTGGTTGGGCTGCATTAAATTACCCTGCTTTTGGTGCGCCCCCGCCCGCGGGGGGGCCGGGCGAAGATCGTGTCTCACTGATGGTCGCCCATTCAGTGGCTAGCCGTGCCTGATGTTACTTAACTTCCCTGAAGTTGTGTGTTCAGTGAAAGCCCACCAGGCCACGGCCTCCCCAGTTGTGTTTTTAAAAGTAGAATTTGAATTTACATGCGTTTTTTTGTTTGTTTTGATTATTACCAAGTATTCATTTACTGTATTTTTAAAGTGATTTTAACCATTCTTTATTGTGAAGAAATGATAAATTTTGAAATATGAATTTTCGGTAAAATTAGCATATGCATAACAACGAACGAAAGTCAGGGACAGACATTTAATAATAATACTGTTGAAATCGTCATCCTGGATGGTACCTTCCGTTTATAAACGTCGTGTGTTCATATAAATAATAATTAGTCAAAACTGTTAGACTGTTCTTTTATAATCTGTAATTCCTAGCATTGTCTCACACGGAAAGATGATCACAAGGTGATCGAAATAAGTATATGTGATATTGTGGATATGAGGGTATTTTTTTGTATTATCACAATCGACAATGACAATACAGCGGTAGATAAATATATACACAATAGGTAACAAAGGAGCCAATTAGAAATGAATATATACAACACTGACAGAGATTCAATAGTGGTGACAATGAGTGAAGAATCTTTGTTTCTCGTAGATAGAGATTTCGTGCCAAAGATACCTTTACTTAGCATTTGCGTGGATTAGAGAGTTTTCTTGTTTGGCGCGTTTCCTTGCTTATTAAATTCTAGAGTTGAAGAATACACTTTGGCTAACTTTTCAGCTGTATTTAATGAGTAATCTGAGAATTTTTTCCGGTAGTTCTTTTGTTTAGGTTAGGTTAGATTAAACTATGACAAATAGAAACATAGTTTCGATTGCAAAGTTGTGGAGCACCTTTCAGTTACTTTAAATCGAATGTTAAAATCATTGCTTTATTAGGAGGAAATTAAAGAAAAAAATTGCTTGAAGTTGGTAAGGTACTTCCAAGTCATTTGCAGAGAAGCCCATCGTTGGTGCGGATCAAACAACCAAATTGACAGAGAGGAGGAGGCATGAATGACAACCAGCTTGTGGTTGAATTAATATTGCAGTATGCAGGAAAAAAATCATACCAAATTGACAATAATATGACAGCAGAACACAGGAACTCACACGAACATTGTTTGAATAAGTCAATAATCTGTATTACTGTATTAACAGGACGTTTCAGAAAAATGGAGTAAACCACTAAATAAAATTGTGGGAGGAGGATTGTTAATTTTTTTTATAACAAAGTGCAAAATAATGCAAATGAGCAGGATATTGCGAATAAGTCATATGCAAAACTCCAGTACGCATGTTCAGTGGCGCTTTCCCGCAATGCATTATAGTCATTGATAGTATCAATCGAGCTTTACAAGGTAATTATGACCCTGCAACAAATACACACAAAATTCATCCTAAATTATCAACTTTCTAGAGTAACAGCAAAGGAACGCGTGAAGCCACTTTGTTTACCACTGCGATTGCCTCGGCGATTGCGATCAATCCCGAAGTGCGTCATGCTCGCAAGCAGTTTTAAATAAGGTCTATTAGAATAACTTACTCCAATACTTTAGCTTAAGGTTTGGTTTCCAAAAGCTAAATTTAAGAATGACTGAGTACAATAGGGAGAAAAAAGTGGGTATGCTTTTCCTTTTTGGCGCGCGCGGAAGAAATTACAATGCAACTTCTAGAGCCTATGCAGAGGGTTATCCAAGAACAAAGACAACCAACGGCAACGGATGAACTTACAGATACTGTTGTTCTGGCATCAGCAGCCAACAATTCTCATTGCACTTACAGTTTTCGAGTTATGCACTCAATTACCAGACTTTTGCCTCACTCTGTATATTCAATCAATGCGAAGTCGGGTTATTCTTGTTTGTTATATACGAGTGAAGAAAATCTCCATTCCAGGACCCATATTTCTGTTTCGTTATTAATATCGACAAGGATTCTTAAAAATAAAAGAAAATAAGTTTTCTAAGCCTTATTTGCAATTATAATTTTAAAGTATTAAATTTGGTTTGAATTGCTTTATAATACGTAAAAAATACCAATTCCCTTAAACATAATGTAATTATGAAATTTATTAACTGAAAAAAATAATTTAAGGATCTGAAAAAAAATATTAAAGAATATCCGAAATCCTTATACTTTATAAGATAGCTATCAGTTCCCAAATTTGTCTTTGTCCAATGATTTGCTCATTTAAGGGTCTGCGAATATTGACCTCTGGCCTTCTCTTACGAACGTGTCGTCAATGTACGAGCTTCCTAAGCACGACAAGTGACAAGCATCGCTAACGTCCCCCATCATTTCGCAATTAGCTCTCAGCTCTTAAATCCAAGAGTTTCTGGGAATTATTTCCCAAGAACGAAAGGCTTAGAAGGCTATTTCATTCGCTGGACCTCTTGACATTCATTGCGTCAGCCGTTATTCTAGCTAGACCTCCTTCCTTCATCTTACTGTCAAGGATCTGGGAAGTAATTGGTTATTCGAGCATGAAGTCCGAGCTGTTGCCGTCACAGAAAAATTTTTCTCATCGTTTAAAAATAAGCATCAATAATATAAGAGGATTATCTCAATGAAATATTTAGACAAAAGAGCAATTTGAAATAAGTCTACCATAAGCGTTCATAAAGTCATGCTTTCTTCAGAAGATTCTGGCCTGGATAATTTAAAGTACTTTCAGTAAAAGCATGATTCAAGATTTAAGTAGTTGAAATTTAGACCTTTACATGTTCTTAGGATTCTTTCAACATCTCTACGTTGCTATGATATTGAAAGAAAATTGCAATTTTATAGATATTAAAATTTTTAGAAAGACAAAAATATTATATAACGAACTTTGATATTTGTAATTTTATTGAATTCACTTAAAGCTTAGAATCATAAAATGTATCATATTTATTTTATATTATTTCCAAAAGACCCTCCAAAAGGCTTGAAATCTCGCTAAATAGATTTTTATTATAAGTTGAAAGAACTAAGTCTGTTTACAAAAGAAAAACAGAAAACTCTCATAAAAAATATTATTTCTAAAAAATAAGGATATGGCCCACGTGTACATATATTTATGACCGAAAATATAAATGATGGAGCAGATGAAAAATTACGATTGCCGTTAGACTTGAAAGTAAAATCCGTGAATTTAAGTGAATTTCAGTTTGAATATTTATTTTTGAGCATAGAGGAGCTTTTCCGTCCGTTCATCCGTCTGTCCGTCCTTCCTTCGTAAGTAGTTTTAAGGGGCCGTGGTTGACATAAATATTCAACCACCAGATGTAGAAATGCCGAGCGACGATTTCATCTTTCTTTGTAGAATCGCCCGAGGCTTGGTAGAATTGACCCCTCCGAAGTGAACCTCGGACAAACGGACGGACCTCCGCAAAGGAACCTGACATCGACCGTCGTCGCTGCCGAGCGTTTTCAGCAAATTTACATAAAATGTTTAGTTTTAAAAACGCGTTTTTCTGAATATAAAAACGAACAATTTCTGTCCAAGTGGAAGATAAAAAAATTTAAGAACGTGTTGTCCTGGCTAGGTTTCTGAATATGCTTTGTTTACTCTTGGCTTAAGAAAAAAAATTCCCATCTTCTGAATGATGTTTACATTATTATACATGTAATTGAATTTTATTTGTTTTATGAAAAGCATTTATGAGCAACAATTTCATACAACAGAGAAATTAATTATGGAAGTTTATTTATTATTTATGAGTCTAGGCGTTAAAAACTTTAATAATGAAAATCAGATTTTAATGTTATTTAGCTCTCCTTAACTAAATCTTTCTAGAATAATCCATATAGAGTATAATTATTAATTAAAACCTCCAATATTGTATATAATGCAGATTACAGAAACTCATACAGTAGAAACATTAATTAATTTTTGCTGGATATCTGATATAGTCATGGTATTGCCTTTAATTTTTCTAACAGTTTCACGTTCTTAAAATTTCACGATTTGTCTTGCAGTTAGAGTATTTAATTCCATTCACACTTTGAAACATACCAGAGCTATTAAAATCTTTTTGCAATTCATTTGAAATGGCCCATCCTGTGTTCTCTCCATGTAATCAATCTGAAACATTTGATTTCATATTGGTCCGCAACAGAAGAAATCTCATATTATTACATGCACTAAATGGAGTCACATACCGGTATTGTAATATCAAGCTTCGACATGAATTCAAATTTGGATATTCTGCTGCACAAACAACACGAAACACCAATGCTGCATTTCGAAAAGATTCTCAATATTGAACACCGCTCAGAAGCTTCTTTGAGAATCCCGTAAAAAATGAACTCCGTGGAAGACCTAAAAGATATTAGGTGAAATATAAAAAAATAGGGAGTATTGATGTCAACATTGACAAGATAATCATAAAGCTCATATACCCGAACGAACAGTTGATTTTCCTGTACAAAGGTGAAAGGAAGGCATTTTGAACATCCGTGAACTCCTGAGGCATTTTAAAAATAAAAATTTATTTAACCTTAAGTTAATGTCCATTCGGAGGTATTTAACATCTTTCGGGTAAATGAACTCTATGATCACCAATGCACATCAGAAATAGTTGTCATCGGAGCAAGTATTGGTGATTAGTAAAATTATTCTTGACATGGTTGTGCTATACTTCATGACTTTACCGAAGATGAAAGAGTTGAAGTTTGAGATTCTGCGTTAACGTTTTTTCAGACCTTTGGACACTTTTCTCAAAAAGAAACTCGTAAAGAAGTAAATGGTTTGAAACTAGCGTAAATATTTTGAAATTGATGAGAGAAGCGAGTTGCTGTCAATGGTGAATATTTTTATAATATTCCACTTTCATTGCACGCATAAAAACGGATGAGTCCCGTTTGAAGTTAAAATATTAATAGTATTAATTATGCGTTAGAGGAGCAACTATTTGAAATTTAGATTACTAGTATTTCAGTGGGGAAAATATGAATAGAACTGAGATAAGTTATTTCTCCTATATAGAACATAAATTCAGATTATCTGGTCAATAGAAGAAAGCAATTAAAACAAATGAAACCCCTTCTTCAACAAAATTTGGATAAATTACATAGTACATAAGCATCTGTAACACAAAGTTAGAATAAAGTTACTCTAAGAAGCTAACTTTTTTTGCCCATTAGCTTTAAGAGAAGCAAAAGCGATTTTTCCTCCCAGTACAACAACGAACGTCACCTTTAGGTCTTGTACGCGGACCAGTTTTCTATGGGCACTTCGTAATAATCTCTGGTTATTCTTATTATTAATATGAAAAGTAACTACAGATATAAATATAATACAAAAAAGTAGGAGAGAGAGCGAGGCTTTTCGTGTGGTTACGAAAGCCGAGCTTTTAATGAGCACGAGTTTGCCCGTTAAATATCGCCCAGGCAATTAAAACCAACCGAGGGACTTGGAATTTCTTGAATGGTTTAAAACTTTTCTCGAACCCTTTTAGCTACAAAATGCATTAATTCAGCGTCGTTGCATTCATAACCGTCATAATCCAACGAAACTTCATGGTCCTCGACGCCCTTTAAAAGTCGCTTAATTTACGGCTTTTTTACCTTGCAACACCAAAGGAAACAAATGACGACAGAATGAATAAAAAGAAAAATTGTTTATTTTTTTTCTTCACCTCTAAGTTTTAAAAACCTATATATGCGGTCTCCTATCGATTTGTGGAATTAATTCGTTAATTAGAATAAAATGGCTTTAATGTTAGTTGTTTAAAGCTTGTAAGTCAGGTTTTATAGCTGAACCGTTGAGATTTTGTATAATTAGATTAGGAGCTTGACTCGAGATTTAAATTTAAAGTGAAGATAAAGTTTTAATAAAGAACCCATAAAATGCGAGTCGTTTAACGGTTATTACCGAGTTAGCTAGATCCCATGGTTTAAAGTAAAGCTTGAAATGCGAAAAGTATAATTTTTTTAAATTTATTAAAATAGAACTCTTCAACCGTTTCCTTTTACTGTTAAAGTTTAACAAGAAATTTTGTATGCGGTAGAATTTCCAAGGCTTCATTTCTGTTTTTTTTTTTAATTTAATGAATAAATTATTTTTAAAGAGCACATTAAAATGCTCCTAACATGATTGTAATTTAAAATAAATGACCTCCCTTTGTGAACATTTTTCAGAAATGATTTTTTAATGCCTTTATAAATGTTAGAGAAAATGTATACCTGCGGAAATAATGTTGAAATTTTAATTTAATGTGACTTCTTGCAATTCCTATGTTAATAATTATAATTAAAGCCTTGACTTTAAAGAAAGCCTTTTTAAGCAAGAAATGAATATTTTATGGTTGACCAACTCTGTTTCCGTAACTTAGAGAGAGGAATGACTGTGGGTGATCGAAGAAATAGATTTAACATTTCTAGATCTTTACTTTTCTATGATAGTGTGTAGGATGTTCAACGGATGGTGCAGGGAAAAGATGCAACGTAAACTATACAGTTCTGAAAAAGATTGGTTGATGTAAGGGGTTACAGAAAGCTTTCCAAAATTGTAGCAGCTAACCGAAGGACTACAATAAAGCAAATAACAATTTTCAAAATGGCACAGAGAGGAATACCTCAAAATAAATTGCATAAAAGGTGTCATTCGACTTGATTATGATAGCAGACGGTCATCTTGGGTGTAAATGTTTGTGTGTGGGAAAAAAAATATATATATAGCTCCCCTTCAGTGGAATTGTCATTGGGTCGTTGATGATTGGAAACGTGTTGTATGGTGACATGAATTAAGATTTCGGTTGCATAAAGCTGAAGGACGGTAAGGATTTGACGAAAACAGCACGAGACTTTGGACCCGTCATGCTATGTGACGAGATGGATATTCGTATATACAAGGATCGTTTTTATGGCTTCAATGATATCGATGGGACGGTATCTTAACATGTTCAGTCCTTCATTGGAGATGGTATCCATTCATCATCCACAAGCCCCACAAGTCTCAGAATGCTTAATGGAATAACAATGACTTCACACTACATGAGAAGATCAGGCGCAAAGTTGGCAGCGTGCCTTCAACATCTTCGAAAAGGCAGAAATTTCGTATTGTCTTAGCTAAGAAGTTGATTTGTACTTAGCGCACCTTTCAAGAACTTTTTCACGGCGTCAACCAGCGAATTTCCATTACAGCATCTTCCCCATCCACTTGATGCTATTTTGTGAATGTTTCCTACTGCTTCATTCTCGGACACCAAAAATTACATTTAAGTAGTCGATTCTGACGGACGTCAAGTCCAGAAACCATTTTGAACCAATGCTCAGCTGAGTCCTTTGTGGGAAGATGAAATAAAATTGCAAAAGAAGCGAGAAGGATATGTCTACACGCTTTTGAAAGCGAGATGACAATGGTGATCCATCTGATAGAAATATTTCAGGAATATTATTTGCGCTTATAATGATTGTTCAGACTAAATTTCTTTGTAGGTCCTATGTTGAATGAAATTTTTAGCAAATAAGTAATATTATTTTCCTTTCACTACTGGCCTTTTTGCGGCATTAAAACTGATTTGGCTTCTGGAAGTTTGTATCGATTTCTCAGCCACAATATTTGTATCACAACCAATGTCTTCACAAATACATAAAGCCATCAATTACAAGTTACATGATATTCAAATTAGTAAAGTGGGTCTAATTTAGTCCGATTTTGATGTATATTATTTTGATAACTTAATGCGACATTTGCATAAACAGCATTAGCCAGTTGCTCAAAGAGGTCGAGCTGTTTCATGTGAACAAGCGGACGAACCTACATTCTTCTCTTAATTGGAGAAAATTAGAAGTTAGTGAATTCAACGAATGTAATCTTTTCAGTGCTATGAAAGCCCATTCTGACTTAAATGTTAAATCCATATTCTCGTTTTTTAAACTTTTTATCAGGAAACTAAATACCAATCCATTTTGATTCACACTCTTAATGTATGGCGAAAGTTTTGTTTATTCTTACCCAATGGCAAATGGCGAGATCTTTATAATTTAAGAACCTTTAGTATATTACTGTTAATACGTAAACATAAATCTCTGGAATTGCCTACGGAAAAGAGAAGATAAGTATTCTTCCGATTTTCCAAGAGATATCGTTTAAATCTGGAAAATGCTTTGCTGCTTCAATGGATTCAATTCCTTTAGCTTTCAACTGGTGGCTGGAAAATATTTCGACAGGAGTGAAATATGGGGGAAGTGAGAGTCGAAAATGCTTCCAAACGTGAAGAAAAATAGATGCACATCTTGGAATAAAATATTAGGAGACAATTTTCGGTCTTCCGCAGAAAAAAGTGGGTTTGATTTGAAGGTTTTTGCTAAGAAGAAATAAAATAAATTTCACGCAATGTTTACTTTAGTGTTTAAATCTTCTGTTGCTTCCTTTCCCCACGATATTTATATGCGAGGTTTTTTTGCTTAAAAGTTTAAAGAATGCGAGGCAAAACATTGAATTGGATTTATTGGAGTGGAAAAAGAGAGTTGATTCAGTTTGCGCTTCGAGTTCATTGATTCAGTGGAGGGAAAACTAAACAAAAACAAAACAGGGGTAGCTGCAGAAAATCGTCCGTGCAGAAATGAATTTTATTTTTTTTTTTACCATTTCTTGCATTCGTTCTTTATAGCAACACTGAATTTGATAAAAAATGAGAAAACAAACGTCACGAGGAAAGAGAGATAAACTAACAAACAGAAGAAAACGTGCGAGAAAAGGAAATGAAAAGATCTGTTGTGAGGATAAGATAAAATTTAGAGGGTTAAAGCGGTATCTAAAGGAGGAAAAATGTTAAATAACAAATTTGTTTCGGTTTTGGGTTTATAAATGAAATATAAAACAGATTTTCTGCAAATTTCTGCAAAAGAGCGAGAGAAAGAACGATGAAAAAGAATTTTAAAAACTCATCCTACGTTTGATAATAAAATAATCTTAACACGCTATGATGACAAAGATATTAAAATGAATTTTAGAGTCTATGTATGTTTTAGCTTTCTAAATTATTGTTACGCTTCAAATAAATGGCAACTATTCAAAAGCTTGCCAGTCCGTAAAATAGACGCACCATTCAATGCGGTTGCTTACTTTTCCTTGAACGCATCAAGATATTCCTTGAAAGATTTGCATCATTAAAAACATTGGGTATCATTAAAGATACAAACATTTGATGTCTTTTATAAAATCAATATTTATATTGTTAAAAAGCAGAGATGACTTTCTATAGTTGTTTTTTCAATTAATTTCATAATGAGAATGCATGTTACTAGTGCTGTGATGTTTTCTACGACGTGCTCTGTGACTTAGTTACAGCAACCTATGGCCTGGCCTATAATGAAATCGATGTCGCGAATCATAACGGATAGAAATTTGGGCAATTTGGGCAACTCCAACGACATACGACAATTGAATTATTGAACCGCGCGCGAGCTCTACTGTCGCTGAATTCGATTTTATTGTTGCGAAAGTCGAGCTTCATTATAAACCACTCTTACACGAGAACTTACATAATCAGCGTTTCGTAGCTTTATACGGTGTTAGTTGATACTTTAAAGCTGATTTGTTCAATTTTAAGACGCTATCAAAATGCCAATTTACAGAACAACTAGTAGTTGCTTTTTCACCAAATTAAGCTGTAAACATTATTAAGCATAAGAAAAATATTTTAAACATTTCTGAGCAATGTTTTAGTGAACAATGTATAGAGAAAGCAAATAAAAGTGAAAAACACACAATTCACTGTCTCCTATTTATAAACACATTTGATTTAATAACCAATAAATTTTCCTTGTTTTACGATAACTTTGCTGAATATTTCATTAACGGTTGAAGCTGTTTCCCAGGTGGAAATGATTGCAGCTAGCAACTGAGCTGTGGAATTTTACTTCTTGCCACCAGAAAACACAGCACGTTCAAACACAGCCCAGACATTCTCCATTACGTTCAAATCTGGTGAAAGGGCAGGCCAATCCATCACTTGAACATCATTGTCCGTAAACCAATGCCAAGTTGTGAATTGGTGCATTGTCCTGTTTGAAATTCAAAAGGACAAAATATCTATCACCTCTGCAAAAGGTAGCGAATTGTCTTCGAGTAAATTTTGATAGGCAATGGCATTCAGTCTACCTTTGGGAAAGGCTAAATTGTTTTCCTCTTGAATGAAAATTCACCCTACACCATTAAATAACCACCATCTTGCTGTCGTTTGGAAAATATGTTTTCATCAGCCTTGATGTTATGCCAACCATCTGGACCATTCAAGATGACCATCTGCCATTGATGGACCCAATGCATCTGCTCTTTAGTCCAGTGCAGTTGCTTTAGTTTGTGACCCTTTTTCAATGGTGGATGGTGTTTTCTTTTCTGTACTTTAGTGTTTTCAAATTTATAACAACACGATGAACAGTATCTTTTGAGACTCCAATATCTGCGCGACTTGCTAACATCCGGGAAATGGTTCTTTTTTTGCCTTGGAGTAAGCTTTTCCAATGGTCGTTTATATGTACCTTATTATGGTCCTAACTTAAGAAATTTATCATAACACTGGTAGAACGATTAAGGGCTTTGGCAATATCCCTTATTGACTGTCCAGGTTTCTTTATTCTGGATATTTGTCCTTTTTCATAATCAGTTAGGCTTGTACCTCCTGGCATTGTAGGTTTTTTTTATTTCAGTGATTTTAACATCACTGCCATATGTAATTATATGTTACACCATCTGTTGTTAATTATTGTATTCATTTTCATTGACTAGTTTTAATATGTTTATAAATATGATACAGTGAATTTTGTGTTTTTTCCACTTGTTTGCTTTCTCTATACATTGTTCAGTAAATCCCTCAGAAATGTTTGATTATTTTGTTCTAATACAATAAAGAAAACGAAGAAAGTTCTAGATATGAATATAATGAACGTTGAGGCCTAGAAAAAAGCAGAAATTCGGCGAAATAGCACGTGAAAAAGGTTGATTCATTCGAATAGTATCAGTAAATAAGGCAATCATGATGAAAAATTTTTAAAAATGACGTGTTCGACTTAGAACCGAAATCAATCTACCTGGTTGTACTCCAAGTTTTAATGCCCACTATGTCATAATTAAAGAGAAATACTGCACGGGTTTTGATTTCGAACAACTGTTTAGGATCTCACTGTGTGTACTGTAATTAGAGCCAAATATATAAAATTATGAAAAGTCTCTGAAAACAATTCTAACACTCTTTTCCTCCTTACTTATGCTATACGGAAAAATAAGTCCATTCGCTGGTGGTCATAGCAGATTTTGATATATTTATTCAATTACAGAAAACTTCTGCGTTTGTAACGTTTACAAATTTATTTTCCTTTTCTTTATTTTTATCTTCTCCTTTCAGCCTCCTGATTAATTTCGCTCGAGATTGCAACGTTCTCTTCGTTTTCTTGAATTTACGAGCTTGCGAACAGTCGTCGGCCTTGTTTTGCCTTTGAACTCGGCGCTTTTATTTTCATAAGGTGTGAGTTTAACTGAAAACATCTTTTCCAGGGCCTCAGTATAAATCAACGTCATTTCTAAATGTTACTTGCTTCTGCGGAAGGTTTTTTTAAAGGGTAAAGTATGGCGTTCTATTCGAATTTGCAGAAACAGTGTTATTTCGATTCCTTACGTTAAGGAGATCATAGATTCGGTTGTCGGCGTAAAAAAAGAGTTAATGGCAGTCTGTCAGCAATTTATCACTTCACTTTTCTCTCTCTTCGTTTTTCTTTTTAAACTTGAGGGGTAAAAAAAAAGATAAATCGTTCTTTTCTGGTTTCATGCTATGACTGTAATAGTTGAAAAACGGAGTTGGTGATTGGTGGAGTTTTTGGTGCTCAAGGCCACATTCCTTGATTTAATTGCATAAAAATATCGATTTTTTGCTTGTTTTTCACAATTTCTGCTAAATATAAGACTTGGTATTTTGCTATTCAAAACAAAGGACAAAATTTTACACTTTCGTCTTACAAACCTCTAATTACGTAAAAGCATTCAGATATATCATAGCGTCAGCTCGTGTGAATTTTTTTTTCATATTTTGCCAAATATATACAAGACAATTTGTATGATTTAGCTTCTCAATAGGCATTAACAATGAAAGAGTAAAAACAAGGTAACAAGCATTTTCTTGAATTTTTTGCAAGTGAGAACCATCGTTTGTGGTCATTAATCTTATCTTTCACATTGCCTTCAGAATATTCTAAAGACACAAAGCCCATTTGGCAAGGCATGAACTCAAAGCTGAGGAATTTGTGGAATTGTATCTTTGCCAGTGTTTCGGTGACTCAAGCTGAGATCAACTGAGCTAATTAAAATTTTCTGATCCAACTAAGATCCCGAGATATTATGCAAGACAAAGGGACATTTAGGTATTACTTATATCGAGTTACGAAGACAAAGTTAGGCTTACCACTTAACTTTCATGTTTTGTATCCAATATTTTGAACTATGCATACTGATTTTGGTATTTTGTTAGAACCTAATGTAAAACCTAACCTACATTGTTTTTGAATAATTCCGCTTTGGCTCAAAGAATTGTTGTCCTCCTTCATCCTGAAAAGCAAGACAAGTCTTCATTTATCAAACCAATCAATATAATTGCGCTATGTGAATCCCATTTCCGAAATGTTTGCCTACTCTGTAAGGAATAAAGGTACATATGCAAGCGCTGGTATATTGTATAGAGTCCATTGAAAATATATTTAAACGCTTTAACAGATGCGCTTATGGACGTTTTGTCGAAGTTGGGACAAATTACTGCAACAATGAGTAGTATGTTTTCACCTCCACACTATCAGAAAAAAATTGAAAAGGCATTTGGAGCATTCCCACTGAAAACTTTGACAAACGTTGCCCAAACAACAAATCGTCGTACTTGTCTGAAGGCAACTACTTTGAACAATTCTTGTAATTGTAGAATCAAAGGAATTGTATTCTTCTCGTGATGCCTGAATAATTTTAGTATTAAAACGTTAATATACTTAAATACTTTAGCCGAAAGGCAAGTGCAACCTCTTCCCGACTTACGATGGGCTTAGGTACCCATCGGAACTCGAAAATATCGTAAGTCGAAAATAATAAATAAAATAAAAACATGTGCAATAGTGGTGTGTAATTAGATGAATATGCTGATGGGCATTTTGAAGCTAAAATAATGAAAAAAGATATTAATGCATAAAACACTTCACGAGACGTACGCTAAGAACGCGAACCAGGCGGTAGGATGTGGTCGCCGTTACCCTGACTTCATCGCATCGCTCAATTTGAACTTTCTCCTGTTTTATTTTTCTTTTTTTTTCCAGATATCTTTTTCCTCATCTCACAACGTATCGTATATCCAAATAATCGTAACTCGAACGATCGCAAATCGGAGAGAGACTGTACATTTTTTTTTTGCGGGAATATATGACACAATAAACTCCAGATACTCTCTTTAGGCTTTCAACATGGCTAAGTGGCAGATGTCGGAACCGAGATATTTTACTAGCCTCATGCTTACGACGATAGATGACGGCATATCATAATTCCATAATTTGTGTTTGTTCTTTCCCAAACAGAGCCATACTATGCCTTAGACCTTATAAGTTATGAGTTATAACTTTTTAAATAAAGTTCTAAAGAGTTCTTAAAATATCGAATCAATGGTGGTTAGTTTTTAAATATCTGAAATTAGTGGATGGAAAAAAGATAAGGGTTTTCTTTGGTCTAACTATATACAGTGACTTCCAAAACTGTCCCAATGTTAGAGAGCGAGATGTTCATCCATCCATTATTGATATTGTGTACATACAATAGAATCACCATTGCTTTCATATTAGAACCTCAATATCTAAGCATGAACTAAGTGTAATACAAAATTTTTTCAAAGATTATTTTTTATGTAATTAAAGAAAAACCGACAATTTGTCCTTGGGACAATTTTGCACCCTCTCTTCAAATGAATGTAATCAGCCTGGATCGTTCCATGAAAACATCAGGTACCACGCATTTTTACAATTTCTTAATCCAACAGATTAATATGCAAAGTTCTGCATAACTGTCAACAGTGAAGCCTATTTCCAAAGACACACGCAATAACATTGTTGCCCTTATTGATGAAAAGCTTAAGGGCAAGAAGAGATATTCGTCGCGATTAGGAATTGGACGCACAACTGTATGCAGAGAAGATGAAAGGAGGTCGTCCACAAAAATTAACTGCAAATGATAAAAGAAAACAGATTTGGGTGATAACCAGTAAGGATGCTGCAGTGCTGTCAAAGTGACTCAGCGTTGTATTGCTGAATCTGCAGTGCTGTCAAAGTGTCAGTTGCTCTACTGTTCGTCGACATTTCAAAGCATCAGGATTAAAATCTGCAGTGAAAAAGAAAAAGCCTAAACTGAAAAAGAAACAAAGAAAGTCGTCTCCAGTTCGCGATATGGCATCAACATTGGACCCAGTATGACTGGAAAAGAGTTATATGGTCCGACGAAACAAAAATAAACCAGTTAGGATCTGATGGTCGATCATGGGTGTGGAAACGTCCAGGATCAAGGTTAACAGAACGGGAAGTGAATGGAACTGTTAAATTTGGTGGTGGCAACCTGATGATTTGAGGTTGAATGACATTTACAGGAACTGGTTTGATGTGTCGAATTGATGGCAGGATGACCGCTGCCATGTACTTCGACATTCTGGATAACTATTTCATCCCTACTCTGGATTTTCATGGACAAGACAAACAAGAGATTATATTCCAGCAAGACAACGATCCCAAACATGGAACATGCCTTGCCACATAGTGGTTCCAAGATAACGAAATTGAAGTTCTGGAGTAGCCTGCACAATCTCCAGATCTCAATCCAGTAGAACATTTGTGGGAACACCTTAAAAACAAATGGCCAAATATCCGACTGAACCTAAAGGAATGCAAGAATTGTGGGAAAGAACAAAGATGGAATTGGGAAAATATTTTTGCCCAAACAGATATTAATTTAATTGACAGCATGCCTAGACTATTGATGCATTGTTGAAAGCCAAAGGAGGGTACATAAAATATTAAGTAAATATTGTTCATACAAATGAGTTCAATTCATAACACGGCATCAAAACTGTCCCAATGACAAACTGTCAGATTTTCTTTAATTACATAAAGAATAATCTTTGAAAAAATTTTGTATTGCACTTATTTCATGCTCAGATATTGAGTTCTTAAATGAAAGCCCTGGTGACTCTAATGTATGTATACAATATCAATAATGGATGGATGAACATCGCGCTCTCTAACATTGGGACAGTTTTGGAAGTCACTGTAATTAATGTAATACTAAACAAATAGCGATAACCTAGATGTCCGGAATTCGGAGACCGACTCCAAAATACATTTTCATCCATATGTCTAACTAACTACTTTCCTTTCATCTTATCTTGGTAGTTTCAAAGGATTCTGGAAACAAAATTGAGCCAAAACAATAACGGTTAAAGCATAATTTCTTTAAATTAAGGCTTTCCAATTCAAAGAACGGAAAAGAAACATTAGTATTAATTTCAATTCATTATTGACTTAATGAGCGCAATAAACATTTTATGGCGTCAATTAAAGAGACTGTTAAAAATAAATCTTCACTGACACTCCTTTAAATAATATTGATTATTTTTTAAAGAACAACAACAAAAAGTAAACTTAGAGACAATTGACGCGACTTCCTATATAATTTTATTTGTCTCTTCACTTCGTTATCTAAGGCATTTAAGACCGTTCCCAAGCAAAAGGATTAAATGAGCGCGATAATGTTGGGAATGTTTAACGAATTCTTCCCTCGGTGGTCGCATGCTAATTAGTTGCTAACATTTTTACGAGCCGACCTTTGATCCGAGGAAAACAAACGAGGGAATCCTTTAGATGGTGTCCATGGAGCTAAGAACTCCTGATCACGTGATATTCTAACCCTTTTTCGATTCGTGGCAACAGGAAAGCGCGACTCATTCCCAAGATAATTTCCTTCTATATTTTCCTAAGGATCGACTTATGCTAATTTGGAGCCGCAGAGGTCGAACAGTAAAAGAGCCGATAGCACACTCGTGGCTCAAAGGGCTCTAAAATTTCTTTCTGCGAAATTTTAATTAAATTTCTTAAAGTTAGGAGAAATTTAAAGTTATTTTCACCAGGTATTTAAGAATATTTATTCTACATTGCTTAAATAGATTACATATACTTTGATGAAAGTTTTAATCGATCCGGACCGGTGCCAGATAAAACCTTAACAGAGCGAGAGGACTTCATTTCTACCTGAAGAAAGCAGGGAAGAGAATTTATTCGCATGGCTGCAAACCCTTGACCCATGAGTCTCGTTTATTTCATTCTATTTTTAGGGAGAAAAAAAAAGAATTAAGCATTCTGCAATATCAACTCGCGTACTCCTAAAAACAAATAAATAATGTTCTACCCGAGAAATGTTTCTTACACGTGGTGGATTTAATGGAAAAATAATGAATTCTCTGGTTTTCTTGACCTCTTGACCATGTTACGTGGAGCATAGTCTCTCGAACATTCTTTTCTCATCTCCGGTGGAGAAAGGAAACTCCTTACGCACGAACGGCGCCTCCTGAAAATTTGTTGCTACACGCTCCGAGTGAAAAACAGAAGGGAAGGAAAAGGAAGGAGGGGCTGTAAATGAGTAGTAAAACGGAGGGAGGAGATTTCAGAATCAAATCCTGTCTCCCCTCTCTCTACAAGACTGAAGTTTTAGCCCTTGCCGAGTTTACAACCTCATCGATTGTGCCCAGTTGAGGTATAGTGTGGCTAGAAGGGGTGACGCTAGCTTCTTTCTTCGCCTCATTACTTCATTTAACAGTCGTTCAATAATCGTTAGTGACGGCTTCTACTTAATTGATGATATTATCAGCTTTAATTCGTTAACATCTTCTCTTCTCTTTATTCTTCCTTTCTCCTCTCCTCTACTTCATCATCTCATCTGTCTTCTCCATGCATGTAAAGTTAACTCAAATCTTCGGTTTTCTGTTTCTAAGTAATTAAATATTCTAATGCGGTAATTATCCAGTATCATGATCAAATTCCAATTATATATTCAATAGAGATCAATTTCTTTATACTGTTAGAAATATAGACAAAATTAAGAAAATGAATTAGAAAAACTGATTATTAATGTTAGTTTAGAAGTCTACAAATTATTAGAGTACTATAAAGAATTAAAAAAAAAGTCGCACGTTTTTTATAAAATTCTTATTAACAAAATATTTACAAATTTTGATATCCGGCATGAGATTCTTTATCGGCCTCGGTGGCTCAGTGGTTGCGTGATCGCTTCTGATGCCCGAGGACGCGGGTTCAACCCCGGCCGAGGACGATGAGGATTTTTTCAGGGGGAAATCCTGAGATCACGCACTTCCTTCGGAAGGGAAGTTAAGCCGTTGGTCCTGTGTAGTCGTTTGCCGGCTGCGCGTTAAAGAACTCTTGCGAGGCAAAATTTGCGGCCCCTATAACGCTTGCCTGAAATGACCATAACAGTTGAAAAGGACGTTTTTACCAAAAAACCAAACCAAACAATGATATCCTTTCATCTTTATAATAAATTTTAAGCAGTATACATTTCATAAGTTTCTCAGTTTCCCTTGATGCCTTTATCCCTGTGCCATATTTCAATTAGTTCTGCTTTAAGTTTAAGCTTGTTGGTTATCGTTTTTTATTTGAGTATTCAGAACAACAATGAATTTGATATTAACAAACAAAGCGAAAGAACTGATGGCAGTCATAAAGAGCAAGAATGGTATCTCTTTTGGGGCATATTTAAAATTCAAATTTTTTAACCGAATCTTTTTAAATAGAGGACGTATAATCTAGTTAACATATAAAAAAGTCACTACTTTGGAAAGCAAGTTCCGCAGTTTAGTTTGTGGCCAGTAAGATATGAATACTAAGAAAAATGAAGAGGTCGGGTTCTAATGAATCTTTATACAAAATTAATTTTGATACAGATAAATATTTCACTACATGAATTCATTAGTTTTGCTATAAGTATCTAGTAAAGAGAATTTAATAAAATGTAGTATTTAGTCTTAATAGATTCAAAGAAATGCAGTATAAAAGGAATTTCTATAGCTTCGACAAAAATAAACGCTAATAAAAGTTTAATAAAAGCTGCATTTGCGGTTTATTTTAAAACTTTGTAAGAATTGTTTATATTGAAACTTTTCAAAATCAGCCGAATGAGAACTCTGGCCATTTAAAAAAAAAACAAACCCGACTCTTTAAAATTATTCTACGACAAAAAAGGGGTTGGAGGGAAAGAGAGAGAGAAAAAATAAGAAATTTGAAGGAATTTTCTAATAGTAATACTCTTGGCAAGTGTTTAAGGTAATCACTTTTTTTCCTGAGCTCTTTCTTGTAATATGGCGTTGAAGAGTTCGCAATCTTGGCCACCAAATGACAGAACCAGTCGTATATAATTTCGGTTGCAACATCCGCCTACGTGGTTTGTCAGTCGAGTGAAGAGAGGTGTTGGAGGGTGGCAACTCCTATAAATTCGCATTGCATTCTGGTCACGGAGACCCCAAAAATACTCGAGACTCAGCTGGCAATAAGAAGTGCCTCTTCAGCAACTGCAGCCAATGGTTTACGGATGTACAAAACGTTTGTTGCTCGGCGTCTCGCACAAAAAAAGCAATAAAATGAACGAGAGAAGAAAAATATAAAAAAACATGTTTGCTTTTATGTATGTTTATATATATAAAACTTCTTTAACGGTTATACAAGGGGTTAAAAGAGTTATGGCAGCTGTCTCGCTTCGGTGATGGTTAGCTTTAACTATAAATTGCTCGAGTGAACACCTAATGACGGTCATTTTCTTTCCATAGGCCAATCGATGCCTTTTCACGCTTAATAAAGTTATTTAAAATGAGATCACAGGGAAAAATCTCGAAACGAAAAATACTCTGTTCGAAAATTTAGTACTTTCCACCATAATTGTCTCGATTTTGCAGTTTCGCCGAGCTTTTGATATATATGGAAAGTTACTAGAAGATGACCATTCTTTTAATGTTAAACATATTTGATCACGACATATAGGCAATGCTCCTGCTTATTTTTATTCATTCTCACAAAGTTTATTTTCTGCAAAAATTTTTGGTGTTAAAGAATCTGTTATTTTAAAGGCTGAAAAGTGGAATGTGTTAAAACAATTTAATAAAATGCTCAAAATTTGTAATTTCTATATCATAGTATTTAATATTATTATACAAAATATGGATTTTATTCTTAATCTAATATCTTAGTGCATACAGAGTTATTCATAATTTTAGCATTTCAAACATTTGCAGTTTGATAACGACATAAAGGACAGTGACCTCCGAGATATTAAAGACAAACTAACCAGATTTTTTTTCAAGCAGACCGCTACCTTTTAATTCCAAGGGCTGCGCTAGAGCGCAAGTGGAATCTGAAAAAGCAAAAACTAATTCAGTGGTGAAGATAGCCTGGATTTAGATGTAAGTTCAGAAAGGAGATGCTCGTACACTTGAAAATGGATCGGAATCCATGAGACGCGTTTCTTTAGGATACAAGTAGGACATATAGGATATAATATGTAACCTCGTTTGTGATCAGAAATGAATGACCATTTGGATCACGTTATAAAGGCATGGGGGAAAGCTCCAAAAGACATTCAAAGGAAAGCTTGGCTCAAAATGCGTCTCTGCAACGCGCCTTATTTAGGAAGCGGATGTGCTAAAGAAAACGTGATGTTTTACTTTAATTTCGCCTTTATTACCCATTTGTCTGTCTTTGTAACTTTTTTACACTGCACAGCGCCACCGATAGGGAAAAAGTTCCGAGTTCTGTTGAGCTAAGCTGGTCCTCGGAATGATTTTCGGAGCTTTCCCCATGTCTTTATAGCCCGAATTACTGGCGCTATTATCACCTATGTAATGGAGAATTTGCATTAGAGATTTATACATGCAGCACCGGCCAGCCAGGTAGCCAAGAGGGCTAGGGCATAGGCTTTCTAGTTCTCGAGTCCACCTGGTCGTGGGTTCGAATCCCGCCGTGGGCATGGCTGTTTGTTTGTGTCCGGGCTGCATACAGATATAGCTTGTGTAAAAGGCGCAAATGACCTTAGCTATCGACGCCAAAACTTTTAATAAACCAACCAAACCTTTAATGTAGCACCGCCTTTTCCCCTATCAGCGACATTAGGAATTACATTTTTTTAAATTTTTTTTTGCAGAATCCGTCTTCCCATTATTTTCTTATCAAATTTAGTGCCATTCCGGTTGTGAGATCAAGCTGCAGATTATTACAAAACAACCTGTATTAAAGATAATGTAAAGCTTTACGCATCAAAGCAATTCGCGATAAGTAAATATTATGAAGGATAGAATTCCTGTACATGCCATTTAAGATATATGTTGCGAAATACATCATCTTTAGAATTTTAACATGGACTGAAGTTTTTCCCTTTCCGTTTCGTAAAAGAGTGGATTCGGAAGCGAAATATTCTGCGAAGCCACCAACGAGGCTACCAACAGGTTTTAATATCTTCTACCGTCGGTTGGAAAAATCGACGTGAGTAATTTTTTTCGGCATTAAAATCTCTCCCCACTATCATTTCATTCACGAAATGCCACATTAATCACGGAATGTTATATTAATAAACGAAAATCGTTCCATAATTGCTACGGCAAATAATCCGAAGAGCGTTTGGAGAGCGCGGCTTGTGTCTTTTTTACGACGTGGTAATTTGCTTCAATAACAGTTATCGAGGTTAGTCAATTGATTTTCCTACCTATCATATCAATGATGAAATGTAATGTAAATTTAGCGGAAATTGACTTATAAAGAAGTTAGGAGCGACAGGTAATGACCCAGTGCCTAATAAATCATGAGGTGCTTAAGACCGACAGCCACTTTCCATTTATTCACTTTAATTTTCCCTCAAAATATTTTGCTTTGAGAGAATAGCTAACATTCCTTTACTTGGAAAGAGCGAAGTTTTATGTTTGTCTCCAAGTTCTATTTTCTTTATGTAAATTCCTTTAATGAAATTCCTGTAATAAAGTTGACCATATGTAAAGTTGACAGCTTTAATCATTCTATATTCAATTTATTTTACCTTTTTTCTTCTCGCCCATTTAATAATATGCATAATAACGTAATTTTTTATAAACATATATGCAGAGTGGTACAAAAGAGTGGTAAATAACTTTTGAGAATTACAAGTATTTACTGGATATAATTAGAGTAGAAGCACATACCGTATGGTACAAAGAAGCTGAACAAAAGCTGTGTTCATACGCAGGCGTGGCAACAATAGCATAAATTATTAATCGAGCTATCAAATGTGCAATTAACACCATAATTGGCAGGGAAAAGAAGATGACAATAGAAAAGATGTCCGGATGTTTCTGTGTATCCGAGAATCGAGTTGATGATGTTAGGTTCATAAATACATTGTGGCAAATCTAAAGATTGTTATATATGGTGGCTCCAAACCTATCTACCGAGATTAAACGTCAATTTCTCAGCTATTACTAAAAAGGGAAGTACACGAAGGTGCACGAGAGAATTCTTTGGTTGCGCGCAAGCATACCTTGGAAGCGATGGCGTTGTGTGGCGGCGATAGCGCCCCGGAAGTGAAAAATTGAAAAAACATGGCGGTAAGAGAGGAAGCAAAATCGTTAACGGCGGTAGCCAAAGAATTGCCGTTAGAGCATTGTTATTAAGCACACAACCATAATTTTGCTGTACAATTATTCGTCTCGAAATAATTTATAAGATGAGGGTAAGCATCTATAAATGCTATTTTTATTTAAAATTATAAAGCACAGCTATATAATACCCCCTCACCAACGTAACGTATCACTCGACAGCCTTGTCTTCGTTTCACATGACGCCAGCCCCGGAAAATTTACAAAGATTACCGAATTAATTAATAAAATGAAATAATAAATTAAGGAAATGGTTATAAATTTTTATAGAGATTTTTTTTTACTGGAAGGCAATTAGCTAATTTTAATAATCTATTTTTAAAAAATAGATTTTGTTTGTTTAGAAACTTGAGAATCGATTCAATTGTCGTCTGTTGCTACTTTCATTGTTTTCATCTGAAGTGGATTCGTGCTTATTGCTGAAGAAAGAAATTCCTTCAAGCGGATTAGTACACACACACGCACCGCTTTAACAGTGGCTTTAACAATGGAATCTTTGTATGGCTATGTGTGCTCAAATTTTTTCGATTTCGCGATTTATTTTGAAAGATTTATTTATTTTAGTGATTTCTTATTTTGCAAACATCAATAGTAGCATTAGATGAGTAACATGTTTCAATTTGGTGTGAATCTGTGAGGTATATGCTCGTGTACTTCTCTTTTCAGTGTAATTGCTTGAAAATTGTGTGATATATTCATGGCATCTGGGCATTTTTTTAACGTGTCTTTTGTATCATTTCACAAGATTGAAAAAATGGCACCTTACACCAGCGGGTTTTTATCATCGAAGAATATATTCGAACAGCCGAAAGTACAGAACGCGCAAGACGAACGTTCCAAGTGGAGTGTGGAGTCAAAGTTGGGCCAGATAGACACACAATAACAATCCAGTGAACAAATTCAGGAAGACAGACTCCGTTCTGGATGACACTAGCACAGAGGAAGGCCGTCCACATCGACGTGCCGAGAGAACATTCCCCGAGTCCGAGAATCCTTTGCAAGAAGTCCAACAAAGTCCATGAGGCGTGCATCTCAGTTGTTGGGGAATCGCACGCAGTGGTGTGCATTTGCGTTTCTATGTGGATTGCCTTCTTCTGAGTTTATCATCCAGAACGAACCTTTCGTCGTAAATTTGTTCATTAGGCTGATTATTGTATGTCTGTGGGGGCCAACTTTGACTCCAAACTTCACTTGGAATGCTCGTCTCTTGTTCGGGACTTTCTGCTCGCCGAATGTATTCTACGATGTTGAAAACAAATGTTCGGTGTGGTAAGCGGCCATTTTTTTTAATCCTGATAAATAATACAAAACACATCAAACAAAGTGACTTACACAATTACACATCGAAAATATTACACAATTACACTGAGAAATTGACGGTTAATCTTGATAGGTAGATTTTGGTCCACCCTGTAAGAACACCATGACCGAACCGGTGATCTCGCTTGCAGTCGATTGAATGACATGATTGCCCTATAGGCATATTAGACCATTAGTTAATAGTGAGATGTGATCTGATTTCTGTGCTCAGAAAGCGTGACCAACTTGGGAATCTACATAAGAATGTCAGCACAGTACGCAAAAAACTACATCGCACATAACGCAACATCTTATAAAACACACGCTTTGTAGAAAATGTTCAGCCAAATATAAAGGTTCTAATGTTACTGTTTTATATAGCCCTATTGATTTCTATGAAGAATGTAGCTGATAAGAAAAGCTACTTAGTTATAGAAAGTCTAAATCATTAAGCTATGGTAGTATATTGGTTTAATATCTGAGACGTGTAAAATAGTCTGTAAAATAAAAATCTCAAAATTTGTACTACAATACAAATCTAAAAGACTTTGGAAAAAATTACTTAATTTTTAAAACTGTTGACTTGGATTGCTACCTGCTCTTTTAAGTCGATGACAAAGATCATAACGTGAACTTTTTATTCTTGAAAAAAAAAATCCAAATATTTTAAAGTTAATATAATGGAAAATTTGTAATGTAATTTTAGAATAGTTTTCAATTTCTTTTAAATATTAAAAAAAAATCCATGAACCAATATTGCAATTGCCTTAAGAGGAACATCACTAGGATTGTTCTACGAAGACGCTAATGGAACACTGTAGAAGATAAGTTCTTGCTACATATAAGGATGGAAAGAAAATGAATAGCTTGCAGGAAAGGACAAAAGACTGGACCATTAGTTACCTAGAAACCGAGACGGTTTGCCAAGAATCCTTTTAGATCCCTCGTTGAACGGAGGACAGAGCAATCGGAAAATGGAAAGTCGCATCTGGAAAATAACCTCAGGTTGCGTTTCATTATTTCTACATTGCAATAACAAAAGTAAGGGAATCATTTCGAATAACATTTAGATGGAAGCCAGTTTTCAAAGAAGTATCACTAAAGGCATTCTAATGTAATAACTTTCATTGAAATAGGAAGCGCGATTTACTTTGAAACGAACGGAGGTTCATTTTAGTAAATTGCAATCCACCAAAGGCAGTCAGTTTGACACGTACCCAAAGGATTCGTCTTATTAAACCATCATTATTATAAAATCATTCGTAGTTTTTTCCTTCCTCTTTAAGTCTCTTCGATTTTTTTTAAGGGTAAGCGGGATGGTTGTGTTCCCTTCGGTGCATCTTTTGGGCGCACGCTTTCGTCATTATACAAAAGACAAACGTGCTTATTTACCTTGCGTCGCTACCGATTGCTTTCCTGGGCAATACAGCGCGTGTGCAGGAACCTCAAATCAGTTACTGTGTAGGAGGAAAAGGATATCGGAAAAGCATTAAGGGAAAGGTTGAACCATTCTTTTGAGAAAATCGAAATTATTGGTAATGAGCACTGTTTGGAAACTCGTTTAGAATCGATGCACAATTTGAATATGGGGTAGAGAGATTTATCTTAAAATTTTAAATGCGAGAATTATATTCAATTGAATAAAATAGCAAAATTAAAGGGAAAAAATTCAACCAATACAAAGCGTCCCAAAATTCAGTGCGTATTTTGTTGATTTAGGTTGCAATTCAAATGGATATTTTGGGTCATCATCACTTATGCATTTCTTGAAAAATCTTAATCTTCTTTGAGCAAATTGTGTAGCATTAGAATTTTTTGGGCGCACGTTTTACTTTAGTATGTAAACGCCAGTTTACAAAATCTGTTCTAAATCGGATATATTCATTATCCGATGTGATATTGTATCAGCCAGCAGTGATTCACTTCATTCGCATAATCATAATGCCTAGCTATTGTAACGTACCGTCAGTGATTTATTTGTTATTTATATATGGTTTTGTCAAAAGAAAATATCATTATACACTGAATGGCCAAATTATTATGACCACCTAACAGTTTTAGGCAAATGAGCTATTGCGTCACAGCGCTGCCGCTAGAGGGCTAGATTGCTATAAAAAGGGAATGCAGGTGAGGTAAACCATCAGTTGCACTGTGTTTTTTGCGACGATATGGGCAAAAAACGTGATTTAACTGAGTTTGAACGCGGGATGATCGTAGACGCGCGCAGTGTCGGAACCAGTATCAGCAAAACAGCTGAACTTGTGAAGTGTTCAAGAGCAGCAGTTATTAATGTTTACAGAGAGTGGACTACCAAGCAAAAAAATCGGCTCTCAACGTCAAGCGTGTGGTCGTCACAGGCTCCTCAATGCTCGAGCTGAAAGGAGATTGGCCAGAGTTGTCCAGGGCGACAGAAGAGCAACAGTGCGTCAAATAGCGGCAAATCTTAATCAAGGACAAACTGTGACCGCCTCTGAACGAACTGTTCGCCGCTCATTACACTGTTTAGGCTATGGAAGCCGACGACCAGTTCGAAAGCCTCTACTGTCAGCCTTGAACAAGAGCAGACGTCTCCAGTTCGCCAAGGAGCACAAGGATTGGACAGTAGATGACTGGAAAAGGGTCATGTGGTCCGATGAGTCACGATTTCAAATGCATCATGCAGATGGCAGGGTTAGAATATGGAGAAAACGACACGAAAGCATGGACCCCACCTGCATCGCCACAACATTCAAGCTGGTGGCGGCAGTATTATGGTATGGGGGATGTTTTCTTGGCATTGTTTGGGTCCTTTGATTCCTCTGCACGGACGTGTGCGTGCCCAAGATTATTTAAGTATTGTCGCAGATCAAGTACATCCCGTTATGTTAATGGTGTACTCTGACGGGGATGGATACTTCCAGCAGGACAATGCTCCTTGTCATAAGGCTGGCATCGTCCTCAGATGGTTCGAAGAACATGCCGGAGAGTTTACCATTGAGAATTTGTGGGATGAGATCGAACGGGCCATCAGGCAGCGGGATCCAGCACCATCAAATATGCAGGAATTGGAAGGTGCAGTTCTTCAGAGTTGGTCTCAAATTCCTCCTACAACCTACCAACATCTCATAGAATCCATGCCCCGAAGAATGCAAGCAGTAATAAGAGCGAAAGGTGGCCCAACACTGTATTATGGGGGTGGTCCTAATAATTTGGCCACTCAGTGTATATTTGCCATTGAACAATCAGATCTTTTGGTTGGGAACGACTTGACCATCTGCCTCACAGTCAAGACCTCGTGTCCAGTGATTATCACCTGTTCCGGTACCTAAAGGAGTTTATCGGCAGCCTGCATTTCAGCGACGATGAGGAAGTAAAAATTGCATGGCTTTCCTCACCGTCTTCAGACTTCTATGAAGTGGGCAGGCAGAAGCTCATTGAGCGCTATGACAACTATTTAAATAAATCTGGAAACTATGTAGAAAAGGTTTATAGAATCTTGTAAAGAAAATTTTTTGAAAGTATATACTGTAATTTTTTTATTACAAAATGATATTCTATTAAAAAAAAACACGCCTCATACTTGTATTCATGGGATGATACGAGAGCAGGTTGCATTTGGTGATTTATTAGACTAAGCGAACTTCATGCTAATGAACTTTATATAAATTAATTTAAATGATATAGGGTTGTTCTTTTATAAACCGTGTATTACTGTACATTTTACACTTAAGCGACATGGTTCTTTTTCTTTCTTTTTTTTTAATGATAGCAAACTGTTTTAGCCGTATATTGAAAAATGCTATATCCAAAAATATCAGATAGCAACCTATGTTAAAATGTAAAACTATGACGAGTAAAAATTTAATGGTTTAGGATTATCGATAATGCTATTTTTCATTATAAAATATCTTTTTACTGTACGAGTCGAAGAGCTATTTAATTAATCAAACTGGGACCAATATACCGTACTAGAGTAAAGTAAAGATTTTACCATAATTAATATATTACGTTATTAGTACAAGAGACCAGTAGCGCTGCTTCTCTCTACAGTTATGTTAATTCTTCTAATTAAAACGTTGCCTAATACCGAAGTCATTTACTTTTCTGTAACGAACTACGAAAAGGAAAATTAAAAATAAGATAACAAGAAGGTGAGAAGTATTATTTCCTAAGGTATATGCTATCTTCATTACCCTTTCCTTCCCCTACCCCCTCACTGCAATAAATATTTCCATGTAATTAGGTTCATCCGGAAAGAATTAATACCTGTCACGCACCTATAATGGGAGTAATAGATTCTCTCCAATTAACCTTTCAAAAACAGAGCCCAGGGAGCCATACGGACTCTCTTGAAAGGAATCCGACCCTTGAAACTTTTAGTCTTAATATTATGGAAAGATGATTCATGAACTGTCTACCCAGTTCGCCCTCTTGTGATAAATGGCAGACAGAACGAATTCAAGCAAAGCTCCTTGGTGAAAGCTCTTCAAACAACGATGATATGACATACGAAATTGAATTTCTATACACACACCCACACACACACACTCAATTTACTCACTCACTCACTCACTCACTCACTCATAAACAAACATTAAAAAATTTTAAATGAAAAACAAAAACAAAAAAAAAAAATTCTTCAAATTGAAGTTTTTATTTAAACTTTTTATAAACTTTTTTCATTAACCTGTTCTGCTTAAAGATTTATGCATTGCTTGGGTATTCCACAAGTATTAGGTTTATTTTTAAAATCAAAGAACATTTGCAATATACAGTTCAATATAATATACCGCAACAAAATCTTAAGCTGGGATTCAACAGGCTACTTATGCTATGCTGCTAATTTAAATATCGTACTCAGTGCCGCTGCTGGCATAAAGGCAAAAAAATTTCTGAACTCTTTCTTTAATATATTCATTAAAAAAACAATTAACATTTCAGTATCTTAGGAGGAGGTAGCACCAGGTGCATCTTTATAGGTGATAGATGTAAGACACATCCGGTAAGTTTCACCTGCTATACGCGAAGAGGAATCGAATCAAATAACGTTTGGAATAGCCATTCAAACTAACTTGTGCCCAAAGTTCAAGAGTTGCTGGCGGACAGTTGTAACGCGCCACGATATCCCAAACATCTTCCAGAGTCAAATACGCCGATCTAGCCGGCTATGGTAAAGCTGGACCATTGCCATCCGTGAAAGTGGTACGTGTCATTGTTGGAAGAAACATGTGACAGTTCCTGCTGAAATAAGGCCCTGGTGAATAAGGACGAACAGCCATGGAATATCATGGAATCTGACATAGATACAACAGACTCTCACTATAGGGCTAGCATTCGTATCTGATGCCCTCACACTATAAATAACTCATGTGTGGCAAATCTTAGGAGAATACTCCTCCCAACATCTCTTCTGATATTGACAAACCATGAATTTTTCCTAATGCCGAGTGCCATTCGTCCGAAAATAATACTTCATTTATAGAACTTACTAACTTTTTCATGTGAAATTTTACGTTTTTATCAGTAATTTATGATTTATACTACAAAAGGTTTTACCATGAGGAGAGAAGAGGAAGGGTAAGCTAAAGAGTTCTGAAGTTGAGGCTTCATAAGGTAGTTAAGTACTTCTTTCCACTTCTTTTATTATTTTTTGCTTTCGTTGACATTAATTACCGCATATCACATCGCGATGACTATATATAGATATTATTCCTGCGTTTTCACGCTTTAAATAACTATTCGGTCAACCGAATAATGACATCACAAAATTCTCTATTCAGACAAAAATCCCATGTCGTTAAAGGTTAATTGGATCGAAAAAAATCCCTAAACATTTACCTATTACATTTACTGAAAACTGATTATAAAAAGACTCAAAATCTATTAAATTTGAGATTATTTGTCCGTACGGAGTCAGCTCTGGAATTTTAGGAACCATAGGTGGCCTTTCCAGATTCATAATCTACGCCTAGAATTATGCCACTTTTGAAGGAAAAAAGTGTTTTCTAAAGTTCGAAATTTCTAAGTAAATACCCAAAATCAATTATGACACTTGTTGCAAATGAAATAAAAATATCTCACAATATCTTCGGCTGCAAACATTTGAAACAAATGGCCTCCTAGAAGCGAAGTTATTCGGAAAAACTTCACAGCTCACCGACGCGAAATTTACTCGTTGGTCTTGATCAGTACAATTCTGTCATTTGCTCTTATTCAAAGACTTACTCAAGCTTCTTTAAAAATTTGGATAAAATGTTTTATTATTCTCTATTTTTGTACCAATTTTCCAATTGTTGATTTTTTGGTATAACACATCATAATCTATTCAGCCAACAAACTGAAGTGTTTCTTGAATTACAATCAGGTATTTCCTTTATATTTTCCTTTATATTTAAGAAACGAAGTTAAAAATCTTGAATCTAGAAGAAACATTTTACCCGACACAGACTGTTTATTTTTCTGTTGCCTTTATTTTTCTTATCCATGCAAAAGTAGATTGATATTCTGAAGCATTTCTTTCAAAAATTTTCTGTACTATTTGGAAGAAATATTTAAATAAAAAGCCCATTTAGCCTGCGCGCTCTATCTCGTCATATTTTAGAAGATAGATGAATAGATCACCTAACTTTGAATACGGTTGAAATTTAAATATATATAAATGAAAAACAGACTTTCTTCCTTACTGTATATCCAGTAAACATGAAAATAAATTTTTTCCCGGCGTTTTCTACCTATCTTCTTAACAGAGTATCCGTCCTTGCCTCGCCTTTCCTTCCACTCGCTCTATCGGATTTGCCCCTGGCGTATGTAAGGGGATTCCTTTTTAATATGGAAATGTTGACAGTATTAGCAAAAGAAGACGTTCTGGCTGAAGGCCAACAAGTCAGAAGTTATCATCCTTTCTGCGTTCAAATCTCATTTTGTTGATTTCTGAGGGTTTCCCCTTTCCTCTTTCCCTTTATGGGAACTTTTCACTCAGAGTACATCATCCGATCTGCTTCACCACACAGTGGCGCATAGGAATGACGTTCTACTATGGCGGAGTGTGATGCTTTGGAAAGAAAAAAAAAAACTTTTTCTAAATCCAAATGGAAACGTCAGTGATTTACTTAAGGTTTGAGATCAGCAAGCCCAAATGAAAAAGTTTTTAATTCATACAATTCACGCCCTTTCCATGTACAGCGAAAGTGTTAAGTGAAGAGTTTTTGGCTCTTATTGGAAAATCCTTAATGGGATGGCTGTTGGATATTTTTTTATTCTTATTTTTAAACAAGGAAAATATTTTTGAGGGGCTTATAAGAATGAATATGTAATTCTACGTAAATGTGAATAACATTTACTCGTAATGCATTAGTCCAGATTTTATTTTTAAAAATCAGCTTCGAATAATATGCACATAACAGGTAAGGATACATTTGAAGTAGAGATTTAATATATATGCAGCAAAAATTAATAAATTATTTAATAAACTTTAATAAAATTAAATATTAACATCGGAGTATGGCTTATTAAAAAACTCTCTTGAGCTATTTTCCAGCCTTTTTATAACTTTATTATTATTATTGTTAATCCCTACTAAGGAATAATTTGTTTAGTTTAATAAGTAGCGGAAGATTAGAGCTATTTACTTGCAGCATTAACTTATTAATCGCGAACATTTTATTTAGGAATTTCAATTAACTAAGAACATTATAATTGAAGCTCTCATTAAAAACAAAGGTAGCTGCGGTACTTAGAATTTCTGCCTTAGAGGATTCAATTAAATTAAAACAAATTAACGAGAGGGCATCCAAAACTTCCCGGAATTGCTCCATACTTGGATCTTCTTAATCCTCTTCATAATTCTCTTGGGAGAGCACACGCCGATCCCAGAGTTTCTATCATAAATTGAATGCATTGTGGAAATCTTTTTGGCTAAGATGTTTTTACCACATTTCCAAAATGACAAAATATGTACACGAACTCTGAAGATTTGAACGGAAATTTTATCATATAAGCACTTTTTTCGTACTAAATATACAGTATAAGCATCGCAAAAAGTGATTCCTAAAGTAGACCTATTCTAAGGCAGTTTTTTTTTCAGTGCTCAATTAGAAAAGGTAAAAAATGAAGTCTGACAGATATTTATTAGCTTTACAATACGAAGGAAACTGAGCGTAGTGAAGCGACGTGATATGACTGAGAAAGTGGTGTAGCGCCACGCGATATGATCATAGATATATACTCTATGATACTGTTAAACGTATTATATTCTTAATAAAACAAAATTTAATTTATAGCGGGAAGAATTAAAAAATACGGGTAATTTTACAGGACATCTATATATTGCCCTGGAAAGATAGCCACTCTATTTTAGCATTGCCTGGATTGTATCAAAATTTAGTCCTTAATTCTGATTTTCATTTTAGAAAGGTGTCGCATGAAATCTGGGTCATCAGCAAATTACGATTAAAGTTTCCGGCCATATAATGCTGCATCGGCATCGGTAAAGTGGATGTTCAATTCTTCATACACAATCCGCTGATCATGTTACAAGGTCTTGGATGGTCTGCCTACGATATTTCAGAATTGCATCACCATTTGTTATTGGGTGAAGGTCGTCCAAAATAATCATCGGCAATCGATATTCGGCCGTTTTTTTACAACGTTTAAAGCTTACCTGGGGGGGTCATTCCTCAGGTAAAATTCATCTAAATCATCTAAAAGTCACCTAAGGCTCCCACTCGACCCTCTCCAAATCAAATGAAATTTTATAATACGATAGTCCTAGACTTTAAACAAAACTCTGCAAAATATTAGAGCTCAATGTTATTTGGTTCAGAAATTATGTTCAATGGGCTGTCATCTGATAAACGTGCACGTCCTGCAAAAAGGGTCAACTTTGACCCCTAGTAAAATCAGTTCTAGTTGCCAAATATGTGTGAAATTTGACATGCCCAAGACAACTTTTGGCGCAGAATGTAGTGGTACAATAAAAAAGTAGTATGTTAGGCCAAAGTTAGGCATTCAGCTGCCTGTTTATGTCAAAGTTACCACCCAATTTTGTCGCGAAGAATTCAGACCTTAGTTTGGAGTTCAGTTACTCAGCAACAAAAGATCTATATGTCATGATATTTTGTAGCTGCGCATAACAAGCACTATATTAAGCTGTTATGGTATAGCAACTCTGTTGTATTAATATATCCAGCGATATTCTACATGAAAGTTGAACAAAAAAATTGCATTCGAAATTAGCCAATTTTCAGATCAAAATATCTCAAAATGCGTCACTCCCAATTAGGTTTTCAATGGTACCATTGAAAAGAGCAAGTTTTTCTGTATAAGAACAACATTTACTCTGGGACAGCCAAAGGGGTCTGAAGATGATGTACTTTGTTGTGGTATCAAAAGAACCAAATTATGATTCTTCATTTACTTTTTTGTCATCTACCATAGTTGTATGTGAAATATATCCAGAATAACTAGTAGAATTTGAAGTATCTTAGTATATGTTACAAATCGGAAATATATGTGTGAAATTTCAATTGAAGAACGTGATGCTCTCAGAAATTTCATGCATCCATATGGATTAGCCCAGTCATTCCATTAGCCTTTGAGGCAAGATACCTGTTGGATTTCAGAGCAGCAAATTGTCGGTACTCTTCCAGCATCAAAGGCAGCTAGTGTAGGGCGTTGCCAGAGCCAGTTTTGTTGAGCTGTTCAAACAGTGAATAAACTGCTTATTATCGCCGCTTCATCCAAAATTTGTTAGCAGCATTAGGGCTCAGAAACCAAAAAGACATCCACTTTAGGCTTGGAATCCTAGACTAAATCTCCACATTAGGCTTGGGAAATGCTAAGCACCCAGTTAACAAGTTTGGGAACCTATGAGAAAGAGACTCACCCCTGGCTAGCCTTGCCTGGCTATCGGGCATGACCCCTAGGCGATGGGGTTGCCAATCTTTTAGAATAGTAGTGGCTCGGCCATCATGGATCAAAGCAAGGATTATACAAACAAAGATTAAATCAGCCTTCCGCAAATTGTCAGACTCTAGAATAGACAACATGCTCTAGCTTACGATATGTAACTCGCAGATAAAACTGTCCTGGCTTATATGGCTGTCCTGGGAACCTAGATCCCAGCAATAATAAGCATCATTATTGTACAAAAAAACTGCCTTTTCTGATTGTATCATTGAAAATTAAATTGGTGAGTGACGCTTTTTGAGATATTTTGCCCTGAAAGCAGAATTTTTTGGAAACTTCCATGTGGAATATCTCCGGACCTGTGAATACAACAAAGTAGCTCTTCCAGCATAACTTAATATTGTATTGGTTTTGTACACTTGCAAAAATGAGCCTCCCTTTTATTTTCGTAACCGAAGCAGATATGTCAATTTTGATGAATCCAATGAATAGGAAGTGGTGGGTGTCCTATCCCATGGTGCACTTTTCGTCATCTCAAATATGCAAATTAGGACACATTCAAATTCCTATCTTAAAAACCGTAAGAGATACACGAAAAATTCCAATTGAAGATTTGTTCAGCATGGAATTCCGAACAAAAAAAAAAATTTCAAAATCCGATGAACGGATCACCAACAATCACAATTATTTGTAATTTACAAACAGCCATTTCTGGAACAGTGTAGCTTGCCATCCTGGAATTGTTCTGTCTTCTGTATGCTGACACATGCCTTTTATTTGCTTTTCCTCATGAATGCGAATGTTATTGTGATAATTTATGATAATTTCTTGATTTACATGTTGAACATTCAAATGTCTCTGTGAAGTGCATAGGGAGCTTACTAATAAATTCAAAATGTGATTGTTGGTTATCCGTTCATCGGATTTTGGAAATTTTTTTGGCGGTTACTTTGGCATGGATGGACAACTGAATAGTTAACCAAACAACAATTTTTATCATACTAATGCTTTTTAGGGCCAAAAGTTGTACTCGTATGCTAAACTTCACACGTATCTGGCAAGTGTAACCGATTTTACAGAAGGTCAAAGTTGGATCTTTATGGCCACGGGTACATTAGATGGATGGCAGCCGACTGAACATGAGCCTTAACTTTTGAACTAATGCACAATGAACTCTAAAAGTTTTCACTGTTTCATTTAGGTTACCATATTACAAAATTTCAAGAGATTTGGAGAGGGTCGAATGGGAGGCCTCTGGTGAGTTGACATGGAATGCCCCCCGGCCTAAAGTATTTTTACCAAATGCTTGCTCTAACACTTTACTCGTTTCCGCAACGGTTTCCCAATTTAAACATATTGACCATCAGGAAATGCCTTGTAAAGCAAACAACTATGGAAATGTGATCATCAAAAATAAATGCTTTCACTTAGCCAGAAGCCGCGTGGCATATTGTTTCATAAAAAATGTATGATACGGCGTCTAGCGACGTTTGATCTTATTCGTTCCCCCGTGTTATACACATTTCGGAAAATTTTAGATCACCCTGTCTACTGTATTATTCAGTTGATAGTACAGAAATTACATTTCATTAGCAGTTGAAGTAAATGTTTGTTTGAAAAAAAAATTGAGACTTATAAATCAAAGCCTTATCGATAATGTTAATCAAAGCCTTCTCTGTTCTAAATAATTTTTGCTGCTTATTTCATTTGTATCTCATGGTATAGTAACTTTGTTTTCATTATCTAAATTATTTTTGAATTTCTGTTTTAAATTATAAAGTCTGTACCAAACGTCTTGACACTGACTATCCGACGGAACATTTGTAAAAAAATTAAGCTGCTAGCTTTTATGTCGATGCATTAATAGTTTTTCTTTTCTGGTGTTGTTAACTAAATTTAACGATGTTCACTTAAAAAGATTCCGAGGACGAGACAATCCATGGGAGCGGAAACATTGCTCTTAAGAAATTGTCGACACTAAATCTAGCTACACTGACTCGTTAAGCTTTACAACCGTAGCGAATGACGGATTGAGTTTTACGTTCAGAAACCGTCATTGCTATCACAGTGAAGACATTAAGAAAAAGGGAGAAAGGAACAAAAACAAAAGGAAGTCGTAATGAAGCTCTTCCTTCAGTTCTTTTGTCCGTCGCCATTAACTTCTGCCATGGCAGATATTATTTCGTCGAGACAAAGAACGTCTTGAAACCTTCTACAGCAAAGTTATAGAAAGGTTAATCTTATTTAGCCAAGTTCAAGCAATATATCCAACAAAATTTTCAGGAAATAGATGTTGTTAAAAAAAAAGTTGCAACTATTTATTTCAAGTGTTTAAATTCTTTCAGGGTTACAAATCTTTACAAGCAATTGCGTATGAATTATCTTCCCCCGGAAGACAGTTGTTTCTTATGAGGCACGTAACGCCATATTCTATTATGTCTTCAAAAAAAGGGAAATGGAGCAATAAAATATTTAGAGGAACAGAGAAAGAAAGAACAGGGGTAATAATGTCTGACAACAAAGAGTGCGAGGTTTGTTCTTTATCTAAGGTGGGTGCAGGATTTCAAATCCAACCGCATTTATTAAGGTCTGCTTTTTCTTGCTTTCTTGTCCACCCTGTCTCTGATTCACTTGGAATACAATGCTTTCCAGTGAGTGTGGCAAATAAGAAGCGAGGAGAAATGAGATCTGGGAATTAAATAAATTTATCAGTTGTGTCAGAGGAAACACGAGGAACCCAAATGGGGATTTTTGAGTCCAGGTAATAATACTGGGTTACCGTATTGGACAATAAGAAAAAAAAACAACAACAAAAAAAAGACGAGGGAATAGAATCGTGAAAGACCTGTCAGATTAAAAATATGAAAGAGGAAATTTTGCGAATAGAGAATAGGATATTTCAGAAATATAATTAATGCTTGTTTGATATGATATTACAAGAAAGTTATAAGAAATTTATTTTATCAGATACTAGATTATTATATTTATTTTTTTTCCAGGCCAAAACACTTTGCGATTTACCCAAATCGATATCACTTTCGCATCACCCAGCTCCCTCCCCTCAGTATGACAGAGGATGTTGCAAGATCGCCAACCCATCTGGGGGACATCTGTGGAAAGAGGTAGATTTATAGAAAAATATACATACAGATAGATTAAGATTATGCGTTATTAAAGTTACTTAATGTTATTGTCGAACATAGAGAACTTTAGAATTTTTCGGAAAACTGACAAATTTGAAAACCAATAGACTTAAAAGAAAAATATTGGACACTGTGGTATGGAATTACTTATATATGAAGAAACAACTTCTTACCACACAAACGCCGGATACGTATTTCGAAGGCTATGACTTCATTCTCAGTGGCAAGATTGAGACTACACAAGTATCCATAAAATTTATCTAATAATACACAAAAGAGGGAGGATAGGGATGAATGGTTAGAATTATTCTCATTAATTGAACTCAACAGAAGGAGCCAATCAGAAATGACATACAAAGAACAAAAGTGTAAATTCTAGAAAGAAAAATAACCACATACACAAACACACAAGAGAAAATTTCAGAAATTGGTACAGGAAAACTAAAACTTAATATTCAACAATCAAATAGAACAGACTTTGGAATATGCCTCTTGTCAGCATTTTAATATCTTATTAGGGGTCTTTTTATGGATTTCAATCTCTCAAAGCTGTTTAATTGAGTTCTTGAATTGACAGATTTAATCAATCAATCAGTTCCAAATCGAGTGGTGGGCTATGAATTGGTATTACACCCTAGTCATTAGAAACTCTTCATAAGCTTACTCCACAGCTAGGGTTATCAATATTACCGGATTTCGTATTACCGGTAATACCGAAAAAGTAATAATAATGGTAATAATGGTAATATAAAATTTCGAGAAATACATATTTAGATTTATTGCAATTACTACTACTAATAAAATAAAACCTTTTCTTCAGTTTTTAATAAATTTTCTTTTTAATTACATAAATATTTTGCATTTTATAATTACAGTAGAATTTAGTTAATAAGACTTGGGTGATAAAGACTTTCGGTTTAAACGGACCAATTTTTTGGCCTGGCCAAAAGGCCTTTGTTTTCTTTGTTTTTAGTTGATGGATAATAAGGACTCACTTAAAACGGATCTCTGGTTAATAAGACTTAAATATGTAGTCCACTGAGCCTCAGAACATCCTGGTTAAGACGGGCTATCACTCGCAGATGAGTTGGATTCAACCTCGTTGATTGGCTGACTCTGCTACTTTATTGTTCATATAATGAAGAAAAGTACTATTTATAGTTTGAGATAGAGCGTGATGTGAAGCAATTCTAAAAATGATACAAATTTTAACAAGAGTGACAGGTAAACAGAGATGTTGCAGGCGTTCCATTGACGAACTTGAGATATTTTCTCTATGCAAACGCGTCTAGCGATATTGCCCAAAAACATCTCATGGCAGTAGAGATGTTTATTGTTAAAGAAAGTGACAAAGAAAACATACCCTGACTGACTTTTACCGATCACAACCAAAATATTGTCGGGACGTTTTCATTTGTGAGGGCTTTGCCTTTTAATTATTTTATGTATTAAAAACTTGGGCATTTAATTACATGTACTGTAATTCCTTTAAATTTATTCATTTTTCAATCGTGCAATTTTTAAGTTACATTTACTATAGTTTGGAATCGAATCTGTCTTGGTAATAAAAGTTATATATTACTTTGTAGACATCTGCGTTTTATACTAGGTTAAAACGCATTTGCTCATTTTCGGATAAGACGGAGCTCAGTTTAAACTAATATTATTCGATGGTCCGCTGAAATTCGTGCTAACGAAGTTTTATTGAAATTTGTATTGCAACTATTGAACATGAAAATAAACTCTTAAGAAATATTACCTCTTAATAGTTCAGGAATAGAAAAAACGCATCCGCAGAAGATTCTCAATCCTATAAAAAATAATTTACAAGATTTGCTCGGATGCTACTAATGCGGTAAATGCTTGGATACTACTAAGTCTTTCAATTCAGTGGATTTTCTTAGAACCGTTATGACTAATAGATAGATAGTTGACAGTTCCATTTTTGATCACAAGATGGAGTTTCGGATAAAGAGTATAAGTGAATTTTTAATGAATTTTTATTTTCGTTATTACCGAAATACATTTTTTATTAGAAAACCGATACTAACATCCCTATCCACAATACACTCGTTTCTCAACATTCGTAATACGCTGTGCGCACTTGCTTCGAAAACACAAATTAGCAATCTTAAAATTGACAGATTTAATTAACTTAAAGTTATTTAATATTGACATAATATTTAAAAAATAAGAAGTTACTGTGGCGTGGAATATGAAAGGGAAAGACCTGTTACCGCAAAAGAGCATCCGAGATAAGAGGTTTTTCCCCTTCATATATACAGCTTTTTCACATTGCTTTCGTACTTTTTCACAAACATTTAGTACATTTTCACGAACATTTAGTACTTTTTTCAGAAACATTTAGTACGATTTCACAAACATTTAATTTACGAGGTATATTTATAATAAACGGTCTAAATTTACAGAACAAGTATAGACAGTGATCAATTATAGATAATCATTCACTCGTGAATCAGAAGCTGAGGTCAGAAAATGTAACCGGTGAGAAAACTGTGACGTCATTTTAACGCGGTCGAAAACGCTGCTGGGGTTAGTGCTCCTATGTCTAGCCGGTTAGTCCTAACAGAGTGAATAGAAGGGGGTTAGCAGAGATCCTTAATAATCCCTAGAGGGGGTTAGTATTAAGGATCTCTGGGAGTTATAGGGAATGCAAGTGTGACGTCAGTCCTTGGAATTCTTCAGTCACGTGACTCGATTTGGTTCCAAACAAGTCTTCTCGCTTCGGGATTTAACATGGTTCCAACGTAGGGATGGAATAAAATCGCTTTGTAAAAGCCCAGTGTTTATAACACATTTAAGATGTAAAATTATTTAGTTCCTCACTGCTCAAGAAGAAGCCAAAACAGCGATTTAGAGATCTATCGTTTTCCCAAAGAAAGAAAGATCCACGAACGATGGCATTCTTTTGTTAAGTGATTAAAAGTGATTAAAAAGCGTTCTAATATTAATGTATAAATTATATAATGGTATTAAATGTCTTAATAATAATATAAATTACACAAATTAACATAATAATTTAAGAGATGTCATTTTTACTGGCCGCCCGTTTCAACGTTACTAGTACGTATATTGCGTGGTTCCAATGTTTGGAACCAGCGATCCCATTTCCTAGGCTCTCGGCCCGTTCATCGCGCAAATGACGTCAGCTGTGACGTAGTCACTTGCACTCCCTATTGCTCCCCCTTCTATTCACTCTGATCCTAACCAGAAGAGAAAGCAACAGTGTCTCTGGTCCTAATCGAGAAAAAGACGGTTACTTCATGAGAAATTTTCGCTAACTCTTCTCACTGGTGAGGGTTTTAGACCTTACCCAGAGAATTTTCCAACAGGCTAGATAGACGAGATGGCTTCGCTCAGTAAATTATGACGTAAGCACGAATGATGTGAAGCATACGAGATTTAATACTAACTGATTAGATTTAATTAGACCTCTATGGAAACAGCAAACGGCTGATAGTTGAAGTAAAAAACTGAAAAGATATGGGAAAGTTAAGTAAGCATTTTGAAGCAACTTTTTTTTAGCTATGCTGCATCTATTAACCAATCAGAAGCGCTTACACAAAATGCAGCCGTAAAAGTTTCGTGTAAGCGCTTGTGATTGGCTAATGGATCCAGCGATAGTGTAAAATCTGCTTCAATACTTGTTTACTTATGTAAATGCACAGAAAAATTGATCATTGCCTATAATTGTTCAGTAAATTCAGACCCTTTATTATAAATATGAATTAAATGTTTGTGAAATCGTACTAAATGTTTGTGAAAAAGTACGAAATGTTTGTGAAAATGTACTAAATGTTTGTGAAAATGTACGAAATGTTTGTGAAAATGTACGAAATGTTTGTGAAAATGTACGAAATGTTCGTGAAAATGTACTAAATGTTTGTGAAAATGTACTAAATGTTCGTGAAAAAGCACGAAAGCAATGTGAAAAAGCTGTAACAAATACGTACTATGACCTGATAATCCACACTACTATGCATTATTTGGCCACTTTTCAAGCAAGCAAGGTCCAAGTGGAAGTACAGCTCAATTATATACGAAGATTAGAGCTGATCATTTTGAGCTGTTTATTATTAATTAACTTTTAGAAGTAATTATTATTAATAAACTTCGATAAAGCCAGAAGTTAAATAGCTGCAGGAGCAAGTTAAATATACAGCGCTTCCCTTTCGGCGATATGCTAAACACTCTCCTGAAGGATTGGCCAATAACCGATTGTTAACGTCAAATGTTATTTTTAATTCTTTTCTCCTTACAGAGAGGAGCAAAGGACTATTACAGTCTTCCTTAACTTTACAACAATCCTAGGGCAACAAATAAAGCCAATGAAAGCGACCAGCTGCTTTACTTCCCAAATAAATGTTAACGTGATTCCATAGCGCTCTAGGCTAAGTTGAACCCTGAAGTCGAAAGCATATGGGAACCATTTCTGATTTAAATTGATTTTTCTTTTACTTTTCTGTAATATCTCTCACACTTGAAGGCACTGTGAAAACTTTGTTTCCTTCTATTATTTCAGTCAGTGGAATAGAATTAGTTCATATGTGGAGTGTTGTGTTTATATTTATTATTCAAATTTTATGGATGAGTGCATCAATAATCGATATCGTTACCAATTTATATTGAATATAGATCGTACACTCTACTGAGTTCGAAATGGCTTCGGGGAAATTTAGTATTTTTCATTTCTGGTGTTCTAATTTTATTTTGAAATGATTAACATACGAAAATAGCACGTTGCCTTTTGAAACGAATTTATATGAAGTTATTTATGCTTCCATTAGCATATTCAAAAGTAAATAGCTTTTTATTTCGTTATATTTGAAAGAATCTGTATGAATTTACTTTCTTTATCTATTATGATTTATTTACTACTTTTCTTTGTCGTAACTTTCCTGTTAGAGATATTACATTTCTTAGCTGCAGTTTTCTTTAGCCGTAGAGATAGAATTTCCGAAAAGCAAAAGAATAGAAACTACGTTTATCTGGGGAAAAAATTGAAAAGGAAGAATACGTAGGGCCTCGAGTAATGGCCTAAGAGTTTCACCTTAGATCACAGAGAGATAAAAGTGGTCAAACAAATTTAAGTTTGAGGCTTTTATCAGATTACACCAACCGTCCAGAAATGTTCCGACTTTACCACAAGATGGGTTTTAGGGATTTTCACGAAGGTTGGGCATAAAATCATTACGTTACGAATCTCTCGCTCTACTTTATTCCGTTTGGATTCTTTCTCCTTTCATTGGGGTCAGCCTTTTTATTTCCCTCGGAAGAAAAAAAAAGAAATAGACTTAAAAGCATAGAATGAGATTAAGGCACAAGCCGTGTTCCATGACAGCTAATGTAAATGACTTTTAGCTTTCTGCGGGATTGCCAGGAATGATTCTTATTCTCGATCGTTAAGTCTCGCTTCGAAATCAAGTCCAAAAGGAACCAACGTGATTTAATAAACACCAGTAAACTATATTTGGGATTTTACCGCTCCGTATTGTTTGGATTGATTTTCACTCTTTTTTTTTTTTATATGAGTTAATGCTAATCGTTCATCCTTCAATATTTATAAAACAGTTTTTAATAAATATCAAATTTAATCCTTAAATCTGTAGCTAAAATTACATACGTTGAGACAAGAATTGAAATGAAGAGTAACATCTGAATGAGAGAATCAGATTATTTGATGTTCGAATGCCGCAATCTTAAATTTAATATAACATTTATATCGAAATAGAGGGAGCATATTATATAGGACTACACTTTATTTTTTACCGCATACAAATCAGTTACAAATTGATATGTATGCCCATCTTCTCAATACAATCGCCTTTCAAAAAAGTACTAGCACAACCGGTATAGGCGACTTCTGCCCTCCTGGAACATTTTCGGAGTCTGCAATTGATGTCCACTGAAATTGTAACGGTGTTGTTAATGGAGTTCCTCGATTCCAGCCAATCGATACCAAAACGCTAACCATACCACTGTACTTGCTACTCGAGAGCTCTGTCCGGAATTTTTTCGAAACGTGGATGCCTTATACTTCCATTGCTTGAATTGGACTTCTGATTCATGGTAATGGAATCGTTATTATTTTTTCGTGAACTGAAACTAAAGGCCCCTCATGCGCAGATATCATTTCACAGACCTCGCTGAATTGCAAGCAACTGTCCAGTCGACGCATTCCGCAAAAGCGATTCCAGGATGATGCTGGAGACTCTGCAAACACTGAGGGCGCAAGTGTATCTAACTAAAGGGAGAAAATATTCAGAAGGTGGGCCTGATCTATTAGTACTGAAAAATAAGTGTAATTCACCCATAATATTTTAATGATACTATAGAATAGTACGCAACTCTACAACATGATAACAGACGTACATAAGTACGGGAAAATGATCGTTAATATCTTGGTGGATCTCCGCGTGCTAAAATTACGTCAGTCATCTTTCTAGGCATACTTTCTATAAGGTTCCAAGAAACAGTCTTCAGTATTTGGTTCTATTTTTGCTGCAAGTGGATTTCGGACATGGCCCTCACTCGACGCTCCAACTCGTCCCACATGTTCGATTAGATTAAGGTGTGGGCTCTGTGCAGGCTACGGATGGGACTGACATGCATGTCTTTATACCACTGTCTGATGGAGGCCAAAACATGACATGGTGCATTATCGTCCTGAACGAAAATCCTCGTTACCAAAAAAATTCTTACGCACCCGATTCCCCAAAATGTCCTTGTACGCTTCAGAGTTCAAGCTGCCTTCAACCACGTTCAAGGGTCCTCAGCCATGCCATGAAAAACACCTCACACCATTAATTCATAGGTAAAAGGCGCTCTCCTGGCATTTTCCATACCCAAACATGATTCGTCATTCCACGAAATATTTTTCCACTCTTCTACAGTTCAAGTATCGTCGTTCTAAACTTTCTAGAATCTGGTAGCTTGCTGTTTGGCGAGAAGTTAGATTTCATGTAAATTAGGAGGTGTCAGTCTCATTATTGTAATATCTCCAAATAATATATGGTATAATAATATATAGTATATTATTTCTATTTATAATAATATATAGTATATTATTTCTATTTGGATTTCGATTCTTACATTCTATATCACTTTATACCCGATGAAAAGTTCTATTAAAAAGGTTGCTTACATCGTCTTTTATCTTTATCAATATTAACAGTATTCAATGTTGCATGGATGTTTTCAACTTGTATATAAATAAGAATACTTGACTAATAACTCAATGATTCTTACCTTTTAATATCCACCTTGCAGCAATTTTGTTTAAAATAAATTAAATAATTTATTACTGCTCTATTAGAGAAGCAAAAAAATATCTTTAAATGACTGTATTAGTAACTTTAAATCGTTTTTTTCTAGGTCTTTTATCGTAATTTCTATTGTTTTCTCCCCGCACTGATGGAAAGTTATATATTAGGGGCTAGAATCTATCTTTTCTGAGCTCCTTTTGGGGAATGTAATAAATCACCAATAAAATAAAAAACAAGATCGTGGCATTTTGACAATCCTAATGAAAACAAATGACTCGGAATAGACGCTCGACAACAACATTTTCGTGTGGAACCTTCTCTTTAATTACACGGCGTCGTGATTACACTGGGCTAGAATTAAATTAAGCAATAGCATTCCAGAAGAAAGGCTTATTGGATAAAGGAGTGTTCTGCTTCGGTCATGGAATTAGAGTTATAGTTTGTGGATTATATAAATCAATATTGAAGATTCAAATTAAAAATATGATGACTATTCCGACATTAATACATACCATAAAAGTTTTTTGCCATATTCTCCATTCATTAAGAATTTTTTTAATTATTTGTCGTCATATTTACCATGAAATCAATTATAGATGTTTCCAGCTCTTCAAAAAAAAACAAAAAAAAACCTCTTATCGTCTGATCTCGATGTTAGCGGCTCCCGAGAGTAAGGTGTAGGATTAGTTCAAAAAGCGAACAGTTTGAACGTTTTGAACTAATCCTACACCCTACGCTCAGGTCCGGGTTCGGAGCTGCGGGACCCAATTGGCACCATCTAACTTTTTCAGAATTCAGATGTGGTATTAGATACATTTTGTCAATGTCATGTATGCTTGCGTGGGGCCCAATTGGGAGCAATTGGTTCCAATTGGCTTAACGCCGGCCTGCCTATTGATTAAATTTCACACGAAGTGAAGCTCGAAAAACGTATTCAGAGTTTTTAAACGAGAGAAGTTGTGGAATTTAGAAAGAAATTATTGATAAATTAATCGTACATAATTTTTAATCTCCAGCACTCTGTAAATTCGATAATTAAGTATAAAAAAATAGGAAAGAAATTACACAACCTGCGGTCTAACCAGGATCGTTGAGGCTAGATATCAGGCTGCGGAATGTTCTTTCCTTTTTTTATAAAAACTGAATCTAAGAAAAAATTTAGATTATTAATGTTCTCTCTATCCTCGGAGGTAGAGATGTAAACATCTTTCCAAATCAAGTCCTTTCCAAAATGTTTATCAGCAAAGTTTTAATGGCGTGTGACCCAGTATAACATTACTTCAAATAACTCTTGACGAAAAATAAATTGAATCTGGGAAAAAATGACAAAGATGAAGGAAGTGAGTTAATTGTGCGTGACATCGTGTACGAATTTTTTGGTCTCAAGATGAAATATAACACCACACTTTCTCTCTTCTCGGATATTTATTGACGCACTTAGCAAGAACAAATATCAACTTCCACAAGAGTTGAGAGTCAATAGTGGGCAGTTCCTATTGCATTCGGATTCTGCAGCTCAATTTGTAAACATAAGAAGGGGAAAAAGTAGCAAAACGAAGGTCTTGGAGGATACGGGAAAGAGAGACGGAAAGAAAATGGAAGCTGATATTTTGACGACTGACTTGCTTTGGCAAACACTTCTTCCCGCCCAATTCAAACAGTTCTTCTAAGTGAGAGGATGGCTATTGGCCAACACAAACTCTGTGTAAACGGTTTATTTGCATTTTCTATTAAGTCTCTCAAGATTTCAGTTTAAAAAGAAAAGTATTGGATTTGCAGAAAACTTCATAACAATGCAAACAAAACCATTTCAAAATTCAGATTATGGAAAAAAAAATCGCTTTTGCAAGTGTGGTTTATAATATTCCATTCTTCGAAGTAAAGCTTGCAGTCTTCACTTCATCAACATCCAAATTATGACAAAAGAATTCATTTAGATGCAGACGGAAAACATGAATTATTCACCAGCTTTTGAATGTTAATTAGATGCGTTTTCTGTGGTAATGGGACGTGAAACAGGTTTCAGAGATCCTTAATTTTGCATGTAGATGGACCCCCAACGCCAGGACATGGCTGCCTGTGGATAGATCTTTCTTCATGTCATCAAATAATGAAGTGAAAGGCGCTTTTGTAGGTGTATAGGCGGTACCATCTAGTCATAACACCTCAGCAGAATTTACTCGTAATTCTCATGTGACGTGTGTCATTTATGAAAGCAAGTTATTGCTGTAAAGGAAAAGTTATTGCAGACGTTCATATCTTGAATCCCATTTTAACTTTAAAGGAGAAATACTTCTAGAATCTTAGAACTGTATTAAAGACCAGCTGATGAAGTTTGGTTACATTTTTATTAATAATAAAATTAAATTCTCGTGATGATCGTTAATTTACCTTTTTTGTATATTATAATGAGAAGAGGAATTTGCCATTATTGAAACTGAAGGGAGAAAGGAGGACATAAAAATTCTAAGAAAAAAAATTACGCTGGAGGCAAAAAAAATTTTTTTTTGAAAACTACGTAAGGAAGTCAATTAAAAAATGTAAATAAGATTTGACATTTTCCATTAAGAAAAATTCCAATAATGGATCATAGCAAATCAGAAATAATGAAGAACGATGATAAGAATTTATGGAATAACGTGTTTTTAATATCACTTCATTCAATTTGACAAAAAATTACACATAATTTATAGTCATAGTTTGACGTTTTTAATTTCACGGAGTTAATGTTCAATTTATGGTAATTAAGATGAGGCAAGCTCCTTTTTAATGACGGGTTTTGTGTTCTCTTTTCTCCAATATTAAGACTATAGATAACTTTATTAAATAGCAAACAACAAAAAAATGACTTTCCAGGATCTTTTAATGCGCAATTCTTAAGGGGGGAAAAGCCTCAGGTAATGAAAATGCTTTTATATTATTTGGGGAGAATAGTGAATTGATGGGAATTCATTGTAGCTTGCTAAAAACATTTTTTACGGGTTATAAAGTTGATGAATTTATTAAAATTTTAAATTGTTGAGTTTAAAGCTATATGTAGGTGATAAGGAGATGAGTGCATAGGTTATTTGAATTTGATATTAATCTGTCCTGTGAAAAAAAATTATGGTTTCATTTCACCGTTTACGATTTTTTTATGGTATACTTTATAGTCTAATACTTTGCGTATCACTTATATATTTTTCGGATATAATGATTTCTGCTTTTAAACTTGTGATTATATCAAATAAAACACAACAAGGTCCTGGATAAACAATAAGGAGAGTATTTATTAGCCGACATGTTTAGGTTTACACCATCTTCATAGATATACAGCTAAAACATTATTGAACACAAGCAACGGAATTTGTAGTACGAGGATAATGCGTAAAGTAAGGTCCGTTTTGCAATAAAAACAAAACTACTAAATATACTTTCAAATTTTTTTCTTTACCAGATTTTTTGTACCTTTAACTATTTTTCCATATAGTTTCCAAGTTTATTTAAGCACTTGCCATAACGCTAAATGTACAGGGTGATTACAAAAGAACTTCACACTTTTAAAAATTTATTACATCAAAGCTATTCAGAATATAGATACACCACATACGGATTCTTAAAGAAAAACTCTTGAAGTTTATTGTGACACGGCATGCATCAATGCGCTAGTCGAATTCGTCCCAAACCCGCATTAACAAGTCTCCATCAATCCCACGTATCGCTACCATAATGCGTTCTTTCAGCTCGTCTAGGTCACGGGGAAGGGGTAAGGTGAAGACCTTGTCCTTTACACACACCCCATAAAAAGAAATCACAGCGGTGGATTGGTCGAGCAAACAATAACCTGGAACTTGCAAAGTGGCCACCGCGGAGCCCCGACCTCACACCTTGTGGTTTCTTTTTAGGGGGGTGTGTAAAGGACAAAGTCTTCACCCTACCCCTTCCCCGTGATCTAGACGAGCTGAAAGAACGCATTACGGTAGCGATACGTGGGATTGATGGAGACATGTTAATGCGAGTTTGGGACGAATTCGACTAGCGCATTGATGTATGCCGTGTCACGACAGGGGGGCATATTGAACATCTTTAACTGTGTCACAATAAACTTCAAGAGTTTTTCTTTAAGAATCCGTATGTGGTGTGTCTATATTCTGAATAGCTTTGATGTAATAAATTTTTAAAAGTGTGAAGTTCTTTTGTAATCACCCTGTACTTCCGCATTCTCACTTCATAGAAGCTGCCGCCGGTGAAGAAAATCACGCAGTTTTCACTTGTTCATCGTCGCTGAAATGCAGGCTGCCGATTTCCTTTAGCTCCCGGAACAGGTGATAGCCACTGGACGCGAGGTCCGGACTGTAAAGCGGGTGGTCAAAATGTTCCCAAGGTGTCCTTTTGTAGAACATCTCTGACTGGTGGACTTATAAGCCAGACCAAAAAGAGAGCTAACGATGACGTCATATCCTGTTGGTACCTCTGTCTTGGCATGCATTAATATTGTCCAGGATCAGATCTTTTTCAAATTGTAGTCTGACTATTCAATACCATCTTCGGGTTTTGTAAGGTGATGCTTCCGTATCTCCAATACCTCATAGACAAAACTTTTCTTGGGTTTCTAAATTTCCTTCAGGATAGCCATAGACGTGTCGATTGACATCATTCGATGTCCATTTTTAACCAGGTGGTCAGCATAAGCGAGTTTTCTGTCATTGTTAATCTAGGAACGTCTATGTGCCTTTAAACGTTCGATAAAAGAGACCCAGAGAAAATTCTTATCTACGAGGCATTGGAGAAACGGAACATCACCTACAAAACCTGAAGATGTTAATTGAATAATCAGATTACTTTTGAAAAAGATCTGATCCTAGACATTATTAATGGATGCCAACACACAAGTACCAACAGGATATGACGTCATTATAAGCTTTATCTCTGATTGGTGGACAGAAATCTCTATCTACTTTAAATTCTGTTGCTTGTGTTCAGTAATTTTTTTTAGCTATATAGCATACGAAGATGGTGTAAACCGAAATATTTAGGCTAATAAATACTCTACCTTATTGCATATCCAGGATCTTGTTGGGTGTTATTTGATGTTTATAGCAATATTGGATAGCATGGATATTGTGATTATAATTACTTTTATTCATTTTCATTTTGTCGCTAATACACTTTTATGGATTAGCCTCTCCTTTGTCTTCTTACCACCCTGTAATGAAAAAATATAGCTTATCTTTATAGCTCAGTTAGAAAGCAAGATGGGCTTTACCAAGTACTCCCAAGAAAGAGAAAAATTTTGATTCATTTAAATGAAATATCGTTAAATGAAATTACACTTCCAATTATTACATAAACCTGTGATGGACTTTTCCTTTTCAGTATTTCTTTAGATCGTATGCTTTTTAATTTCTCAGAAAATGTGTTAAATTCTATTTTTCTCTATAATGGAAATTCCGTGTTTTGATAGTTAAAAGACCAATTTAATTCGCTTTGATGGTTATGTTTAAAATATACTGTTAATGTTCAATACAGGAAAATTCATTTTGTTACTCTGTTCATTTACATTTCGGGGTTTATGACTTTTCTCCGTAAGAGTGATTTGTGTTCGACTGATTTCTGCGAACCATTCAATCGTCTGATGCCTTAACGAGCGATGAGAAACGGCTAATGGTTACGGACGCTTTTGGGTGAGCATTGAAACTTTGAAGAGAACAACGATAAAACGATGAAATTTACGACTTCATTCGGAAGATTAAATCTGTTATAATCTATCAGTGACATTTATTAATCTTAATGCTCTCTTTCAAGTCGAATGTATGGCCTCTAAGCCAAATATTTTTGAACCCCCCCCCCCTACCCCTTTTTATATGTAGCAACACGTTGACTCGTTTTGTTTTAAGCTCAGGATTTATGGAAATAGATTTATTATTTTTAACGAGGGGAAAATCCTGACGATAAAAATAATAAATTTCTGCCTTTTCTATGAGCTAAACGTTGCTTACTATAACGCATTTTGTATTGAGACAAAACTATGTTAGTAGAAGGGGCAGATCTTTATATATCATGGTGTACATTGGATGACGACGGTGCTGGCCAACGCGTAACATGGCGCCGACTCGCCTCTGTCGGTCCATGGTGGCTGTCAGTTTATCAACAGATAAGAGGAAAAAAGATATGATAAGAGACCCTTGGAGCTCCCCCTCTGTTATATTTTTCATTTCTGATTCATGTTCATCGTTTTTTTATGAGCCTCTCACCTTCCTGCTTCCCATCTAGGTTTTGCTTGGCTGCACTTTCATTTCTTTTAAGACTTCTTTTTTAAAGGTTTGGTACATCTTCCAAATAGACTGATCATAAAATTAGGGGATATTTCAAAATGGATATGAAGCGATAAAAAAATAAACATTTGATTGATGTTTATTAAACAAGAACATCAGAAAAGTAAATGACAAGTCAAAGAAAGTGGTCGATTATGCAAATGAGATACAAAATCAAACTTTCTTTTTATTGGTCAAAATATACTATAAAAAGCTAAAGCACTGGATAATCTGTACTTTCCCTGATCATCAAATTGCACATCCTGCAATTTCCTTGCTCTTGAAAATGTCTCTTCAAATCCGAGCCTGGAGAGCCTTAGGACGTGTTGAAGCTGGTTAAACACTGACGATAGTTACAGCAGCACTTGGAACATCCTTGAAATAACCGATTGGCACAGTACAAAGTAGACGAGAGCGGGATCGCCCATTTGCCACAATAGCAAGACATGACCGCTATTTGACGTTATTGGTAAGAAGAAACTGGCGCAGCAATGTGGATACGAGACCTTATGAATCTCGTATGAACTTACACCATACAAAATCAGCTCCATCGTGTAGGATTGCCCGGCGACCAATGGCATGCATTCTGTTATCTGCTGAACAACGTAGAACCCGTAGAAGGTTCTCTGAGCATCGTGATGACCGTGATGAGTGGTCAATTGTCCTTTTCTCTGATGAGCCAAGGTCAGTCTGCAGCTTAACAATAATCGTTCCTGATCTGGCGAGAAAGGAACTATTTCGGTGGTGGTGGAATCACGCTGAGGACTAGCATCAGCATTGGTCATCAGCAGCGGATCGCTGGTGAGATCCTGTTACCCTATGTTGAAGCAGTTGGAAACGGCTTTCTTTTCATAGTCCCGCCGCGCGCATCTCATCAACAACATGCTTCAGGAAGCAGGAATCGAACGCATGGACTAGCCTTCAATTTTTCCGACTTTAATCCAATTGAACATGGTTAAGATGCACTTGGAGGACTTCTAGTAAACCGTCCAATGCCTCCCACAACACTTCTTGAGCTGGAAGTTGCCCTGAAGCAAGTGTTCCAGAGGATCCAATCTGAATCCTGTCCATGCCTCATGCAGTTCAGGTGACCATAAACCTACTTAATAGTCAATGTGTAGCACTTCTCGTCCAGTTAGACATATTTCTGTTCACCCCCGCCAATATGTCACTTGCTACTAACTCACGAAAATTGAGTTTGCATCTCATTTGGATAATAGGGAACTTTTTTGACTAGTCATTTGCTTTTCTGGTTTTCTTGTTTAATAAACAAAAATCAAATGTTTCTTTTTTTATCGCTTCATATTCTTTTTGAAATATCCCCTAACTTTTGTGAGCATTGCACAACAATAAGAAAGTAATAAAAGGAAACTGGAATTATTGTCTCAAGCATATTGGCTTTTTCTGATACGTCAGTGTATAACCATAATGGCTTTTTAACTAGTCATTCACAGCATTTTCCGATAAACATTAGGATTTTATTTATATTAGCTATATTTTAAAATAGATAATAGAAAAATATAAAGCATGAAAGTTCTGAAGCCAGTCGTATGCCTAATTGAGTACGTACGCTTGTTAAGTATGCTACTACAAAGATCACCTCGTCAAAAATACAAACAGCAATAAATTGAATGAAAGAGCTTTATGGTTAGTGAATTTACTACTACAGTCACTATGTTAGTGGACTTGTTTTTTGTCGCATCATATAATATAGCTTTACACGCAGTTACTCATATCCACATCTTCCCTTAAAATAACCACTGTCTGCCAACGTTGACACTTGCTCGTATAGCTGCTGGAAACACTTCTGAATATCTCGTAGGGCTACTCTTCTGGCAGTGATGATCTCCTCAGTCGACTAAAATCTACGTCCACGTGTCTTTTCTTTCATGCGGGCAAAGAGAAAGACATCGCATGGTGCGGTATCAGGTGACTAAGAAGGGCGTGGCAAAACTACGATCTTTGGCCGCGCCAATTCCTCTTGGACAAGCACCGACCAATGTGCAGGAGCGTTGTCATGTAGCAAAGGCCAATTTTTTGCTGGGCCATTTGATCATCTGAATGATTTCATTAGCTGATTTCTCTAATTTTTGGCAGAACTTCCTTGCTCAAACAACGACATTCTCGAGATTCGCCGCTCTCATTCAACTATCCTTCAAAACAGAGACTGCAGTTCTATTTACTCTGTACGAAGCAACTAACTCTCACTGGAACGAGAGAGGAACTTATAAGATTTAAATGGTCCAAATTACGCAAGTTACGCACTGTAGTCCAAATCACGTGAACACTATGCGCCAAGTTCACGAACTTAACTCTAGGAATATAAAACATCGAAGACGAAATAAAAACCGTGTATTTTAAAAACTTTTTGGCGCTTCACTTAAAAAGAACAATTTTTCATTTTCTTATTAAATACTAGCCAAGGAAAACCAATATCGAAAATGCATGCATTCAATCTAAAAGAACAATTATATAAAATAAAAAGCATTTTGTCGTAATTTGCTTAAAGAGAGAACAAAAAAGTAAGAAAGTGAAAACTTTCTTCATTTTCACCGTCCTTTATTGATCAATCGATTGACTCTGTAATAAATTTTTTCCTTTCTTCCACCACTTTCTCTGTCAATTTCACTTGGATGGTGCAGGAGAGGGGTTAAGAGAAGAAGGAAGAGGGATCTCTAAGACCCACGGAAGTTGAGAAAATTCGCTAATGGAAAGAGGAGAAAATCTCGTTTGACTTAGATGATGAGGAAGTGAGAAGAACAAGATTCGACAGGAAGTTCCATTAAAACAGCGGAAGATGATTGAGAAAGGAGGGAAAAAATATATAAATCGATTTGGCTTCTTTGAAAGTCTTTTCAATTTTTGGATTGAGCGTGCATCTGTGACTTCGTGAGCTTATTACTTTTTAATTGCTTGTCGTCATGTTATTATTTGCAGTTTCCCTGTTTTGAATTTCCTGTTATTTTAAATTAAGATAGTGAAAACTTTATAGGAATATTATTTGGAATACCATTAAAGCTGATTAGAAATATAAAATGCTAAATTCTGGAATTTTGTTTATCCTCGGGGGGATCATTGTTATCGATTTTGGAACGTGTTTCTCTCCAGCTTTAGTACGTTGAAAGCCTTGAGTTATTAAGATGGTATAAATTGTATCGAAATTTTCCCATCCTCGTGCCATGCTTGTTCGTTCAATTTTACGATCTCAGAAACATAAACCTATAAATTCTGTGAATTAGATTTCCTTAGTTTTTAAAGAATTAAAAAAAAGAATAGCCCGTTACGCAGCGTTGAAAGTAAAGTTGGCTAAGAGGGATGCGTGACTTATAAGTCCCTTAAGCTTCAGCGTGGGAGGATATTCATTCCTTTCTCTCGTGTCCCTCAAGAGCCGTTTATTTCAATAAGTGAAATACGTAAAAGGAGGAGTAAAACTTTGGAGTTTCAGGTGAGAATTTTTTTTCCCCCATCGAAGTTGATTCTATGAAAAAGACAGCATCGTATGTTAATAATAGTTGTTATGGATGGGGGAACTGTTCCATTGCTCTCTTAATGACTCTTTTCCACAAAGTCGAGATTTATGTGAGGAACTTAGGCGAAAAACACCTGTTGTAAGTTTAGAGCACTTTAGCATTAGACGAAAGGTGATGGTGTTATAAAAAAGTGTTAAAGAAGAAGATTCGTCATGTCTTCGATGTAATTGATTTCCATGCTTGAAAATCATTCTGTTACAGGAATCCCTATTGCTGATTACGATTTCAAAGTGTTGTGACTAAGTGTTGTTTACTTTGATGATCGTAATGAGAATAAATCGGCAATTTCGAGAGATTAATACAGCTGAGAGTCGTTGTAATTACTTAAATGCTACCAAAGAAGAGAAAGTAGACGAAAAAGAATCCTCCACACAACTGAAGGGAGGAAAAAAAATGTCGTTTTCGTGCAGAAAACAGAAGGTAATGTTTTATTTACTGTGTGAGAAGGAACCATGTATTTATTGGGTGACAGTTGCATTCGGCAACATCCAACTCTCCAGAGTCTAGCCTCACTGAAGGGTTGAACAGAACCAGAGTAATTGGATTGGAACTCGCAAGGCCGGATATCGCATGCACCAGACCGGATGTTATCGTGGCCTGTGGCGGCAAAAGGTCGAAATAAGGTTGGCCCCCTGTTTTCTTTTTGTTTTTTTTTCTATTTCGTTCCCGCTGACTGATATTTAAGATCTATAAAAGCAAGAACATAAAAGGACCGTAAGAGATGAAATAGGAAGGAAACACTTGAAGACCTTGCAGAGGGAAAAAAAATGATTTCAATGATCTTTTTAAAATTTGTGTTTATATTGTTATTAATTATTGGAAAATTAGTTTAGATTAAATTTTATGGGAAGGATTGAAAGTTAAGATATGCTTCAAACTTAATGCCGTGTTGACATCTAATTTCTTTTGCTTAAAATATTTATTTAATCAATTAATGGCTGCATTAAATGTTTTGTCATTATTTTCAGCTAATTAGCTTTAAACACTTGACTGGATTGTAAATTGATTCATCTTTTCAGCATAGCTTAACTACAGTATAGTCCAAATGTAAAAAAATATGCAAAGAATTTATGAAAAATATTGCTAGCAAATAATAAAAAAGACACCTTGAGCACAAAACAAAAAACTCATAAGCTCAGCACTGCTCACCAATTCCTTAATCCCGCTTAACTGACAAAGATGATGAACCGCATGTGGTCGCCATCGGTTTTTCTCTTTCTTTCTCTGTGTAATACTCGCCAATCGACAACGAAGGTCCCAATGGGTTACCCAATTTGAAAAGTGAAAAGTCACATGATTTTTTTTTTAATAGTGAAAAATAGTAATTCTCAAAACGTGACTTTTGTGTATACGAAACGATCTTGAATAAGTTTGGACACATCTTCAAACCAAAATGGCCGGAATCTGAACAAAGGCTAAACTCCAAAGTATCAGTTTAAATTCTAGAATTTGCCGGAATGGGGAAAAACAAGATGAAAACCAGCCAATATAGAATCGAGCATAAAAAGGTGCAATGGCATATTCATGATCGTCTACATCAATAAGAGCAGAATCAAGCAAGAAACAATAATATCATCCATATCAGTCTATTACCGAGGAATCATTTAGGTTAGGTTAATGTCTGCTGAATCTGTTACTTACAACATCAGTTGGTTTTAATTTGTATGATATAAGCGTGGGCTCTTTTTTGTTTGTTCATATACCTTTGCCTTTTTTGTCTATAGGAGTACGATTTGGTTATTCTGAATACTATATTCTCTGATATCAACCAGCCATCTGAGTTTTTTTGGTCTTCCTTTATCTTCCAGACGGTCGCTATTCAAGTCGCACGTCGTCAACAAGTCCAATAAAGCAATTAGTCGTAAATGTTTACGTAAGATTGCATGAACAATGTCCAAATAACTCTATAGCAAGCAGTTATCCTGTCTCTAGAATAAATTTTTCTTATTACGTAGATCTTTCTTAACTGTTCCGCGCATTGATACAAGACCTCACACTGTACTTATTCCTTCATTGCAAGATTAACGTTCTCCCTCTTCCCTGGTGTAGATGTTCAAGGACAGTAGAGGAAGAGATGCGCGAAAGTCAGTCGGTTTTCAACCGAAGCCAAGTACGTATGTGAATCTAGAACAATGTGCGTACATAAAAGTAGCAGTGCTTCGCAGTCGAAACGCGAGGGTATGTCACGCACAACTCATAGAAGTGGTTGGAGAACGTGCTTTCCATGTTGCAAGATGGGCAGCAACTTTCCACCTTGAACGAGTGCCAATATGCCTTGTAGAGGACGCCCTACGACTGTTCGTACCAATGTTGCTCGTCCCGTGATCTCACAATGCTTAGAGAACGACAGTCGATGGTCTTTATAGGAGTTGGCAACAGAAATGGGTATTGACCAGGTAACTGTGCATAAAATTTTACGACACGATCTGCACATGTTTGGTTTTTACTCTTCTCCCTTGTCTATAATACTTCATGAGTAACCTATGTAAGAAACATTATTGGTAAAGTACATTGTGGATTTTTAAATGTAAACTTTGAAATATTTGTATAACAATAAATTTGCCTGCAAAAAAATAGTTGCCAAGACTTTGTAAATGGTCCTCATATAAATAAAGATTATTAACATAAACCATATACTGAGCATACTGATATTGTTAGGCTATTCTTTCACCGCCAAGCGAGACATAGTTACAGCCTATCCAACAAATAACATAGGCCAACGATTAAAAGACATCTTGAATGAATTTGCTTTTTTCTTATTGTTCTTTCTGTATGCTCAATCCGAATCTGCTTTTAGATATTTTCTATCACGTCACGTTTTTAGTTATGCACTAAAGTTTGCAATGTTAAAGTAATAGGTGTGAACAGTAGTGGCTGCAATGTTTTTGGGCCACAAGGAAATTTATCAGGCCCCAAACTCTGAATAATTTAAGTGTTTTATTGAAAAACAAGAAATCTGTGGGTGACAGAAAAAACTGAGGTCACATAAGGATTCAGCACAAAAAAAGCATAAGAATCAGCTCTTAACGTTTAAGATATTTTTAAAAAGTTATTTTTTGTTGACTTTGTAATTGACAAATTAAAGTTCCAGCTTCGAACGATATTAATTATTGGATAGACGCGAATTGAAATTATCAAATTTTTAAGAATAAACTTTCTACTGAGATTTTTCTATTTTGCGTAAAGGCGTAGGAGGCTTTAAAGAAGAGACTTGAATATTTAACGATGGCTTTGGATGCTGACGTCACAGGAATTTCGATTCCTTTCGGGGCGAAAATGGCACCAATTCGTGTGACGGCGATTGTTTCTTATGACAGAACGAACGCCTTTGACGAGTAACAGATTGGGTGACAATTCATCGGAATTGCCAAGAAAAATGTCACTTTTCGTTCCTTTCGCTCAACATCCGCCTCGAAAAAGTTCTGATTTGGCTTCAAAAAGGGGGGAAAAAAAAGAAAAAAAAAAGAAGAATAAGACTAGTGTACGAGACTCGTGTTTTGAAAAGAATCGATAGTTAAGAAAGGAAGAGGATAAAAAAAAATGTATTCTCGAAAGTTATATGAAAAACATAAAAAAATGATAAGTTAAAATATTTATTGCATTTAAGAAATGACAAACAGTTAAACTTGTCAACAGCACTGGTGTTTTCAAGTACTTGTGACAATTAGCCCTTGAGAGAGGAAAAAAATTATTGTTTTTTAAAATTTGGTCTTGTTTGCGAACTTTTACTCGAAAATCTCAAGAGGAACTTTTTAGTCTTAATATTTTTTCCTACAATATACCGGCTGGAAATTTATATCTTCCAATGCGAGGCGTAAAGTATAAAAGGGAGTTATTTTTCAGTCGCGAATCCGTTGTTGGCGCTTAATCCTTTCATTCGTCGCTTTTATTCGCTTAGGCGAGAGAAATAGCACAAAGTGGAGAACAAACGATGACAGTTTTCGAATGGCCACAGGGAGAAATTATAGGATCTACTATTTTAAAGGCTTTCCCCCGTTTTGTTGTTGTTTTTTTTTCCCTTCTTTTTGTTTTTTTCCCATCTTTATCCCCTCTGTTTTTACTGGGCTGAAACGAATTCCATGTCGTCTAAAAAAAATTAATCGCCGATAAGGGAGAAGCATTGTCAAATTAATTTTAACGTATGCTTTACTAGGAATTGCTTTCTTTTGTATAAACATTTCAGCGTTTTTACTCTTCTTTTTTCTTCTTTATATACTAAAAAATTTTGCTTACTTGAATGAAGAGAAAGAAATAAAATCCTAGTTTAAAGTTACTATGAATTCCTTTCTTTTACTTCTTATTATCCAAGTTTCCGTTGCTGAAATAGAAAGTAATTTCAATGAATATGATTTTAAGGGATTATAATCCCTTTTAAAAAAGTTTTGAAAACCTAAATTGACTATCTTAAATTATCACTTTTATTAATCGAGATCTTATTTTTTTTCAAGTTACCTTTCGAAAACTCTTTGAATTAATTAAGAGAGACATAGATGAAGTCAAAATTGAATAAAGCTATGGGACTTAGATATATGGTGGCCCAAAACCTACTTACCTACCTACCAACCTACTTCTACGATCAATAAGCTCGAGACTGGCCTTCCTGACGGATATGCACTCTTGAAACGGCGTCCTTTAAGTTCGTTTTTCAGACTGGAGAACAGGTAAAAGTCGCATGGGGCGAGATCTGGTGAAGAGAGAGAGTGTGGAAGGGGTTAAGTTCCCATTTTGATCAGCGTAGCCTGCATCGTGAAAGACCGATGTGGGGGGCATTGTCATGTTGCAGTACTCAATTCTTGTTTTTCCAGAGTTCTGGGTATTTCCGGCGGACAGCATCACAGAGGCGAGCCAGGAACTCTCCTTGTTCATTGTCGTCCCTTCCGGTACGAATTCGTAATGCACCACGCCCTTCCAACGAACGCGAACTTCAGTTCACTGACACGCATTGTGATAACTACAGTTCACTGACACGCACTGTTTGGAGAAACTCTGCACTACGGAGCTGCTTCCTCCATACAACGTCTCGCATCATATATGCCTCTACGGCATAGCCAAATAGTTCTCCTCTCCTCCAAGCCTGATTAACGATATCAGCACAGTCTCATTTTCAACGATATCATAGTAGTAGATTAAAAATCATTTTCTCAGCTAGTACTACTATAATTTTTTGAAAATTATGAACATTTCGGAAAGAATGCAATCGCAGTGAATCTATCCCAAGTACTAAAAACGGATATGGCGTCGACTGGCCCCAGTATTCACCTGACTCAACCATTAGATTATTTTATGAAGAAGGTCTACAAGACGAACCCTACGACCTTAGGCGAGCTTCTAATGTATGGAGCTTGAAATTTTGGTTATTCTCACGAAGATGGTGGCCAGTCTTGCACAAAATCATTGAGATTGATGGCAAACACATCGAACATATTGTTTTATAAATGCCAATTCATGAGTTGTAATCATCTTAGTACGACCTGTCCATGCTTTTTTATCCCGGTATAACATCTTTCATCTTGATAGGTAGGTTTTGGGCCAGCCTGTATTTCACGACTTTATGTACAACACAACTTTATGGTACGCTATACAAATCTGTTCTGAAAAAGAAATCTAACAGATAAAAATTCAAAAAACTTTTTCGATTTCTAGAAGTTTAGGACCAGCGCCTCTGCATGATTTTCCTTTTTTAATGTAGGAACACGCTTTTTAAATGGCAAGAGTATTTTGTCAGACACCAGCAAACTGAATAAAAATTCAGCAACTTTGCAGTATTATACAGAGTGAATCTAAGATAGGGAATAAACTACTGGTTCCCCATACCAAAACAAGTAAAATAGATCATATAGTCTTATGAGTTATTCCAGTAACACACAAAGCCAGACTACGATGGAAACAATGGAAATGAACAGTACATATTTGTGTAGTTCATAAAATATCACATTGTGGTAACCTTACAACAGAACAATGGACCATGAACTGTCGCTCCTGTTCATAGATCCCTATAACGGTTGCGGGTGACTTCACAGGTGTCTATAATAGGTTAATATGCATTTCCACATTTGTACTGGTCGTTTCATCCACGAAGGCTTTGAAGTGATCTCACAGAAGTCCAGCGGATTGAGTTCAAGCCATGGAATTGGTTCACCCCTATATACCCATCGATCGTAGTATATTAGTAAGCGATTCCCGAACACTGGCTGAAATGTGCGGGATCACTATCATGTATAAACTGCATTCTTGCTTTAACGTTCAAGGGCACTTCTTGAGAGAGTCTGGAAGCCTAATAACGATGAACATCCTCTACACGTCGCCAATAAGACATACTTGTGGAACCTATGATCCGGTCAGGCAGTTATCTATATTACCAGCCCATCATTGTACCGCGCAGATTTTCTAAGGCCCGCAGATATTGGTTATGGAATTTAGTGACGCATTGTAGTCTGGCTCTGAGTTTTATAGTAGAGTAACTCACTCTGCATTCAAGCACTTCCAGTCATAAAAGTCACCCCTGTCATAAAAGTTTTAGATTCTGTATTTCCGAAGGTGAAACTTATATAGATGCCACGATGAAAATTCGAACATATATAATTGGCGTCTCAGTGCTTCTTGTCCAGTTTATAATACCTCGTCTTGTCTTTGACGGATTGCTCGACACTCATCAGAATAGTTTATTTCTGTTTAAGAAAACGCAGCGTCAAAAATGCATAAAGGTCTGCTAAGGAAATTTTAATCAACTTAAATATATTTAAATTAGATTCTGAAAAGCTTAGGGAATTGATTAATTTAAAACAGGCAAAGATTTTAAAGTAAAATAAATTTTGGCTCATTTTTAATGATGCTTGTGAGATTCTCCGATGCGAATAGAGACCACTAGATAGTAAAAACAGAAGTGGCAGCAGAAGGCCTTGGTAATTAATTGAAAAGCTAATTCAAGCAATACCCTAATTTCTGAGTATTGCTTCTGGACGAGTGCGGTTTTATTAATAATAAATGAATGACTTTGTAATAAACATTTAATCCTTTTTTTCCTTATAATATATTCTTCGTTCCAAATCTTTTCCAGATATTGATATAAGATTTCAGTTATTTCACTTGAAGTTAATTAAATTACGTTCCTTAAAGCAATTTTTTTTTTTAATAAATCTGAGATTGCGGAATATCGAATTTTTTCATACATTATTTTTTGCTAATAAGAAGAGAACTTAATGAAAAAGCTCTTGGATATAAAATTTAAGTCAGTTTTCAAATTTAAATGAATTTTTTTATATAGGGCAGGCGTTGTTAAACAATGGAGAAGCCATCTTCCTGCTTCCAAGTTCTTTTAATCGACTTGTGTTCTAAAATTATTTTTCTTGTATGTTTCAAATTTAATAATATAAGAAAATTAAAAATTTCCTTTTTTTTTTTTTTTTTTTTTATTTTGTAATTTTATAAAAAAAATTTTTTTTTTCTCTCTTTTATTCCCATCTTACCTTGTCTCTGCCTCTCTGTGAAAGCCGCCAAAAACAAGTTCGGAACTTTTCTTTCCGGAAACGTTTGAGAAAGTTGGACAAAAGTGACACTGACACGCGGAAACGAGTTTTCATGCGTTGCTGAGTCGTCGTGATCGTCGTAGTTTTTTCCCTGTCCGGTTGAAGAAAGTAACGTAGGCGCGTGGTCCAGTGTCGCCGGCTGCGTTCAACGACACACTCGAACGAAACTTTTGCTCGAAGAAAGGACAAAAGAAAGAGAGAGAGAAACTGTTCGAATTGGAGGAGGGGCCGGGGACGCTGGAAATCCGTGTTGAGGAGGAACTGAACAGAAAACGTCAAATCGTCACGTTTGAAAATTCGACCGCTTCCTGAGTTGTGGACAAAAACGGTCGCATCCCATTCGTCTTTACGGTTGTTCTTAAAGGTGGAAAAATAGCTGAACTCTTTTCTATCTTGAAACTTCCTTTACCTTGTGAATGTATAATCAAGAAATTCATATATTGAAAATAAAAATTTCTAGAGAAAATGCAGAATGGCTATTAATCTTAGTTTCTCTTAAGATCTGGCATACGAATACTCATTCTGTAAGGGTGGATACAAAAATGAGCCCCTCCCCTTTTTTTTTCGTAACCGAAGCAGATATATCATTTTTGATGAATCTAATGAATAGGAAGTGGTGAGTGATCTATCCCATGGTGCAATTTTCATCATCCCAAATATGCAAATTAGGGCACATTCAAATCCTATCTTAAAAACCGTAACAGATACACGAAAAATTGCAATTGAAGACTTGTTCAGCATGGAATTCCGAACAAACCAAAAAAATTTTTTCCAAAATTCTATGAATAGATTACCAATAATCACAATTATTTGTAATTTACAAATAGCCACAACAGTGTATAAACAAGATAAGAGGAAAAAGGTTTTATCAAACCAAGCTTTTATAATGTTTTATTTAGTGGCAACAATACAGCTTAATTTTGCAACAATAAACAATAGACAAATTTACTCTCGCCATAACGAAATGTCCAATTGTTACAACAATCAATTCGTAGTAATGAGTTAGTACCATTAGAACACGAACCAATGAACCGATTTGAAAATTTTTTTCTTTATCATAAATTGTCATCGATTCTGCATAAGTGTGTCAAATTGCAGCTCCCTAGCTTGTCGGAAAGTTGGTTTAATATTGATTACAAGATTTGACCTAAACAAACTAACAGAGCAAAGTTATAAAAAGCTTATAATAATAATTTTACTCCAAAGCTAATCATAAATGTGCTCAATGATGACACATCACTTTTATTTGCTTTTCCTCATGAAAGTGAATGTTATTATGGTAATTTCTTGATTTGCATGTTGAACATTCAAATGTCTTTGTGAAGTGCATAGAGAGGTAATTGTTGGTGATTCAACATTTGATTGTTGTGATTTTGGAAAACCGTTCATCGGATTTTGGAATTTTTTTTTTGTTCGGAATTCCATGTTGAACAAGTCTTCAATTGCAATTTTTCGTGTATCTGTTACGGTTTTTATGATAGGATTTGAATGTGTCCTAATATGCATATTTGGGATGATGAAAAGTGCACCATGGGATAGGTCACCCACAATTTCCTATTCATTGGATTCATCAAAATTGACATATCTGCTTCGGTCACGAAAATAAAAGGCGGGGGGGGGGGCCATTTTTTTATCCACTCTGTATAACGTGGGCCAAATCATAAATATGTTCTAATGCACATCATTTCGGCGAATAACTTCCTTAGTTAGAAAATAATAGGGGATAATGGGAAATGCAGTATAGTTGCGTGGTCCATTGTCGCTCACCGATTCTTCGACATCTAAATCTAAATTTTCTTCGGCACTTTTCTTAAAGGAAAAATTGAGGGGAATGCAATGAGAGCAGGGCTAAAGAACCTATTTCCTAAGTTCATCATTAAAACTGATTTCTTTAAATATATTTTCCTTTTTTTTTTTAAAGGTTTCTTCAGCTCCAACCTATTGAGTGAAAATTAAAAATCGAAGTTGCGAACATTTAACCCCCCGAGTATAAAAATATTAGATAAAATTCTTATTTTTATTTTTTTTGAAAATTTGTAGAACTTATTTTTCTGTGGTTTCTGTTTTCTTGTGGAAAAACAAACCATAGATTCGAGAATTATTATTTTTCCCGTTTCCTAATTATTTTATATATTCCTTAAGCTATTCTCCTTGTTGCTTTTGCAGAAGTTGACAACCAATTAAAGCACCGAAGAAAATTACGATCCCGTGTGTTGACCAGCTTTGCTTCGTAGACGGAAAACGAGGCAAAATTTTTTCTTTTAAAATCTCATTTTTTAATAGCACGTCGTTGGATTTTGTTTACCTTTTCGCAAAATAAAGCGAACGATTTCTGTAAAATGAAAGAAATTTATTGCACGAGTTTGTTTTTTTAACATTGTACTTGTACAGTTCTTTTTCTTTCCTACTTAAACTCAGCCTCTAGGAAATTTCTAACTCATTCGATTGTTGTTGTTATTGCTGCTGTTGTATTGCATAGCGCTATGCAAGACCCGATCGCCATTACGATATGAAGACCGTCTTGAAATGCAGAGCATTTAATTAATTGCTTCATTTATTAGAGTCTCCATTAACATCTGAATGTTGCAAGAGAGATGATGGAAAAGGGGGGGGGGGAGTGAGGTTGGTTGCATTTCATAAGAGCGCCTCATTAGTTGCTTCACCATCCCACGCCTTCACCTTAAGGAATCACGCCACCTGCCTCAAGTCTTGATTCCGATTGGGCGGAGAATGCGAAGGAAGGAAGGAAAGGAAGGAATGGGTCGTTCATGGACCCACCTGGTAGAACGAAGTTGCTTATTACCAGAGGTTAAAGCACTCATTTTCCAGCAAGTACTAAATCTTAGAGGCTGTAGCGATGCTTCCCTTATTTAAATGTTTAAAATATATAAGAATATGAAAGAAAATCCCATGAATAGTACTTATGGTTTCATTATATGGTATTAGTTTTTTATTTTTCAAGCTTTCAGTGTGCAGTAAAAGCAGTCTTATTTACTATAAAATCTTAAATCAGAATTATCACACGAATAGTGGTAATATTTCAAATTATATAACTTAACCCAGGGAAACTTCTACGATGGATGGATGGATTGAGTGAGTGGTCAGTTTTTAAATTGCTTTTAATAGCATAGATTTAGACTTGTATTCACTTTATAATTCATCCGACAATGTAGCAGTCAATAAAAAATGTACTACAAAGTTTCGTCTCTGAATTAAATATATTTCGTGAATTCTATATATTATCTTTCTACAGTATATAAACTATTACTAATAAAATTTTGTAAAAAGGAGCTTTAGCTCTGTCGCAGTAGTAATTTCAAATTAGGATATTAAAATTTTTAGCTTTAGTTCCTAATAAACAATAAGCTTTAGTTCTTTTTTTCCTTTGTCTTTTATCGCTGAAGATGGGTACCTTGTACCCGAAATAGGTATCCGATAGTATGACGATCGCTTTGTCGCAGCTAAAACTCCTTCTTGAAATGTTTGCAAGATTTATTTTCTTTGTAGTGCTTCAAGCTAGCGCCAACAATGCTTAAGTGATAAACAAATAAAAAAAAAAGTAACATTCATGGTTCGTCTGAAGGAATGGATTGCTGAAAACAAGTAGACATAATTTGATCACTGTTAGAACGTGTGCAGTTGAAGGAGTCGAAAAATGCCCGACAAGTTCATACAGCCGGGCGGAGACGTTTATGATCATTATGTTGAAAACGGACATTTAAAAATGGACAGCTAATTTGTTTTTATATTAGGGGACGGATAAACGTACAGGCCAGGCGTGCATTCTTATAAGTAGCTCCTACTAAATAGTAATCCAAAAATGCCGATAATTTTGCAGCTATCGAATTTCTCTCGAATTCCTCTACATTTAACATAGAGTTAGGAATTACTGTGATTGTCCTCTTGTGTCATATCGAAGCATACGCAACAATTCCCAAATTACCATTTGGGATCACGAATATTAATATTAAACTGAAATGAGTTTATAAGTGATGTACAGTTAATTTTATCCCCGATGGGTTCAATACACGTATTATCAGTATATTCGTTATAGTCCTAATTTGGTATCCTCTGTATTACTCATCAGGGATAAAGTTATTGTATACTGCTATTTAACGTATTTTATTATTAGTGATATCCAATGCCTATTTGAGAATTTATACTTAATTATGTCCTTAGAGTAGGAACAATTTTTGTGTGAAATTTTAGGTAGTTGCCCGCCAAACTCTTCTGAATACGTGCAAAAAATTTTATAGAGAGTAACTGCTTGTTAGAAATCAGCCACGATAAACGAACTTCATTGTAATGAATTATGTGTCATCAAAAACTGTAGTATCTTTGTCTGTTTATCTCATTTAAATTAATTCTCCCATTTACTGGTAAATTTAACCATTAGTTTCAAACTTCAAATGAATTTATTTGCTTAACCTTTCCTAAAGATACTGCATTGTCCGATAGGTCTCAGGTGGCCGTTTTACATCAGTTTGATAAATGATGTGTTTGCAAATACGTAATTAGCGCCAATTAACCAATTACCAATTAATACACCCGATTGACACGTGTAATAAATTTCTCCGACGGGAATCCCTTCTTTAGTATCTCGTCCTTCGTATCTAGCTTTAACGCTCGAACCGGTATCAAATAGTGGAGTCCCTTAAATGACATTTCATTTACTGCTATTTATACAAAAAGCAAAAAATAATTTTGAAATTACAAAAGCCTCTCCCACTTTCGTTGCTTTCATTCTGTTCTCACCAAACGAGGAAAGGTCGCCCTCCAACGAGGTTTGAACGAATGTTGTAGGTTAGCGTCGCTATTTAGTCGTTTCAAAGTGTGGAAAGGGTTAGTTTCTTGGCCCGGCGATATCCGGTGGCCGTGGAAGTGAACAAATGAAGATGTTGTGACCTTTGCCCCTCTCCTGAAACTCCGCGAGGCAATAGGACCGAAGGAAAAGCGGTAGCCAAGTAATGACGTAATTAATCACATACCGAGAGGGGGCGTCGAATTAATAAAAGAATAATGAGGAAGGCGACAAAAGGAAAGAATTAACGTAATTTCGAGTCCCTAGTGAATAATAAGAGTGAAAAATAACTTTTTTTTTATTTTTAGTATTTTCAATTGGGTTGGTGCGCTCCATTTAGATTGAAAAATTGCGAACGTGATGGCATTTTTTGAAACTTTTTCCCCCCCGCAATTTTTTTTTTAATTTTTCCTTTCGAATCTTTGTCGCAGTTAAATGCAAATATTAAAGAGGTTTTTACTAATCGCTGTGAATAGGATTTATTTTTTATTTTTAATTTCATGAAACTAATCTCAACGCTTTAAGATTTTGTCAGTTGTGTTTTTTCTTCCAAGCATAAATAATCTTTGATATGTTAATGGAAATAATTGTTAAATCTAAATATTATACAGTCGAAGTTCGTTAATACGAATCTCAGGGACCAGAAATTTTGTTCGTATTATCCGGGATTCATAATATCCGAGAATGGAAGGAAACCCCGATGATACAGTGTTATGAATTGTTAATTATCGTCATTCGTTTATTTCAGAAAAAACTTGGTTATTGAAGTTTGTTTACATGAACGAATATACTTGTTTGTAATAGCATTATTCATAGAACTATACAAATTGAAAAGATCTGGAGGAACATCACTGCTATACAGGATGTATGACTTCATTTCATCTAAAATTGACAACATACACTAACTATCCAAAAGTATCCGGACACTTTCGATTTTAGACGTTTTGTTGAATATCTAGAAAAATACTTGACGAATTATTCTGAAACTTCAGGGGTGTAGAGAGGATGGTATACCTCATATATTTTAGCGAAGTTTTCTCCCGAAGGCAAATAGGGGACCAAAAGATGAAGTTTTCTCCCGAAGACAACAAATTGAACAAAAAAAAATAATGTTTGGAATCACTCTGTAAAAAATAATGCTTGAAATGTGTTGTAGCTGTAGCATATGATTATGAGGCTTCTTTTACTTATGTGTTCATTTGTATGAGAACAGCACGTATATTCATGGAGATATTAAAAAATAGAAATTTTTTCATAATTTTTTTTTTTTGAAATGCAGGGTTTTCAACTTAATTCAACGCCATTTTCAGGAAAGATGACAAACTACAGTAGAGACAAAATGCTACAATCAGAATATAAAAATATTAAATATTTGATGAAATATGAGCATTTTTACTAAATAATGTTTAACTGCGCATGCGCAAGCATTACCAAAATGTCTTCTGCATAATTTATTAGCCAAATGTTTAGCTATTCGTATAAAAAGCCCAAAAAATATCGTGAAAATTCAGAAAGAATAAGTTGAATTTCGGTTGCTCTCAAAAATAAACAAATAAATAAAAAATAAACAAATAAAAAAATAAACGTCTAAAATCGAAAGTGTCCGGATACTTTTGGATAGATAGTATACGTCTGTTAGATGGTGCAGATCTTTCTGTCCGTTCGTCATTACTCTCTGTTGCTTCTTCAGATTCGCCATCTTCATTTCTGTTTCGACAATTCTCCACGATGTCCTCCATTCTTAAGGTTTCCTCTGTGAGAAGATCTGCGTCGATTTCGACATATCCCTGAAACGTCAAACTGTCAAGCGGCTCTCTTTGACTTTGAAAGATTTCCCATTTGTCCGACCCTTCCAATTCTGGCTCATTTTTGGTTCATCCAAGGGGTCAGAAAATTCGTTGGTGTCTTTTTTTTTCATCGTAAAGAACTCATTTTTGGTATAATTTCTTCATTTTATTCGTATTATCCGGAATTCGTAATTAAGAAAATAAAACGACTAATTTGAAAATCACGGGATTCGTAATAACGGCATTCGACTGTAGCTAGAATATTGCACAATGCATTTCAGGCTACTGACATGTGGAATCTTTAAATTTTATCGGAATGTAAACTGGTATATAAAGCGCCTATTTACAAAGATTGAAGTTTGAAGACTGATATTCAAGATAAATGTGCATGAAAATTTATAATTAATATTAAAATTGAATCTAATAGCTCCGAAAATAGCAGTCACAAATTCTTCAAATGTTTTTCAACAATATCAAGTTTTTCAAAATTGACTAAGATTTGCTCGTTAAGCGTTTTGTATTGACACAACTTTCTACCTTAGTAGTGCAGTTAACCATCACAATGTAAGAATGTGTATGTAGTATGTGGAAGATATCCGAAACTTGCCGAAAGTGAATTTTTTTTGGTACCTCCAAATCTATGTTCACGTGTTCGGAATGAATTGGGGTAGTTTTTTTTTTTTTCCTTTTTCGGGTTGATCAGCTGGTTGCGAAGGGGATTTCGATCCTAATCCACATGGAACAGAGAAAATCCGACCTCAAAGTTCTTTCAGAAAAGCTCGAGCAGCTCATTAGAGACGTGTGAAATTCAAGTTGCTACACTCTTATCCTAGAAAGAATAGTCATAATCATGGGCTATAGAAGTTAATGTTCATCGAGCTCCATTGAAAAATGGCGCTGCATTATAATCAGCCCAACCTTTTATAGACCTTGCAGCCCAATTGCGCATGCAGCGCCGCCCTATCGCGATATAAAATCTTTATTTTCATTTTCAGTTTCAATGGAGCCGGAATTGAATTGACCAGTATTTGATGACATAATCCTGCCGAATTTAGTGTTTTCTACAAAATTTTTACATAATAATTGAAAAACCAACGTGAATGCATTACCTAGCTCACTCTTAACACTGGATATCAACTCTATAAATAAAAAAAGCTTACAAGTTAGGAATTTCAGATCACGCTGGGTGCCGCATAGATCGATTGGGCCCTTGCGACCTATGCGACCCATGCGACCCAAGCTTCTTTAAACAACGGAAAATGGCAGAAATTCGATGACTATTTATTTCTACAAACCATGGTCATATCCTATAAAATAATGTTTGTCAGAAACATGCAAAAATTAAATCTGTTTCAAAGGAGAAAAAAATGAGTAGCGATGTCGATTTCACAGGTTTCTGATGAATTGTTCGAGATTTTCTGAATGAAGTTTGAGGTCGGATTTCCTCCGATCCACGTGGAAATCCCACCATAACGAGCAGAATTACATGATCAGTCCTGCGTAACAAAGAAAAAACCCACCCTACTACAAAAAAACATTCTGAACTTGTGAACATAGATTGGACTTTAACTGGTGGATGTGCTTCAAAATTTGTGATTCATTGACATCGGATCAGTTACTGAATGTTATTTTTAGGCAGCTAATTTAGAATAACTATGTAATAAAAAAAAGCTTTTTATAAAATCCTTAAAAATATTTTTAAATAGCGTCTTAAATGGAGATTGATTTTGTAAATAGCAATGGTATCTATGTTAATAAAAAATATTATTTATTTTTTTTAAAGCAATTGCTAATCAGGAATTGCATCGCTTGGAGTGGAATGCAAAATCGATTTCTACTAAGTCGTATCATGCGTGCCTTCCATTTCTTCAAAGAAAATATTTAATTTTTTACTGTCTTGCATTCCATAAATAAACATTCAGAGTTTTAAGTTAATTAAAATCTGTTCGCGGCGGTTGTAAAATTGAATCAACTGTATGAGGAGAACTACCTAAAACTTCTTCTATTCTTAATTAAATATGAAAGAATAAAATTCTTTATAATTATATTTAAAAACCAAGTTTCTTTTTTTATTAACTTTCATAATTGTAAAACTTAGACGTAATTTTTTTTTCAAGAATGGACGCGGTTAGAAAAGGAGGAGAGAGTTGTGTGTGCGTGGAGTGTTTGGTCGGATGCGTTGGTGCGAACATCTTTCAGAGGTAACTGAGGTTAATTAAATAAAATCCTTGCAATTAGTTACGTCTTTAAGTTCGTTTTGCTTTCTCGATCGTTAAAAGGGAGAGATAGATAGAGAAAGCGAGCGACTCTGTTCATTTATCAACGGCGGAGAAGAACTAAATGCCTGAGCGCCAATTAGACGCATCACGACGCCCGCCTCGTTCACTCACTCGCTCGCCTGATGAAAACGCCGATCACGAGTTGCATGGAAACCTTGAGAAATCAGTTGGATACTACTTTATGAGGGAGAAAAATTTACGTGTTCATTATGGTTTAAGGATGTTAATGAAAAATTAGATGGATAAAAGTGCTCTGTGAGCTTTTTTAAAATTGCATTTAATACATTAAGCGCTTCACTCTAAGTTAAGCTCCATTTATGTGGTTAAGTATCAGCTAAAGCAATATTTAGACGGCGATTAGCGAAACTGCTGACTTTGTAAAGTTTGTGTGTAGAAAGTATTATCATTGTATTAACCAGAATCTTATCAATGATAATGAATATAAATTTGACATTTTATATTAAAATATGTTTAATATTTAACAGGAAAGCATATTTTTCAATTTACTTCATTAACTCAGAATTAAGTCAGGTTATGTTATTAGATGCAGGCATGGACTTTTAATTTTTAGGTTTGATTATTGTTTGAATGCATTTCTAAGGTGTTCTTGCTAAAAAGAGTACGAGTCGGCAAACATAAGTCAGCATAAAGTAATAATAAAAATGCATAAACACCATTCTGAAAGATTAAAGCTCATGTTGTCTAGTATTGCTGTGAATATAAGATTGAAATAATTGGTCTTGATAAAGCAATACGTTGTGAAAAATCTTTCTGAAAGCTACACAAGCTAATAAAACTGCAAAGTCCTTTAAAAATATATACTAAAAAAACTTGCATACAATTTGCAATATCAAATTTATACAGACGTCAAGGGATTATTATATAACTAATTACAACAGATGCTCAGTTACCATAAGCATCCAGAACTTCCGATCACTAGCGAACGATCGCTCCTATCCATTATCCTGGAAAATTTTCATGTGTAGCCTGGTGTTCTTCAGAGTCTTCTTCATTCAATGATGTAAAAAACTTAGAATATAAACTTTCCATTTTGGTGTTAGGAACCATAGATGATGAAGTCCTATTAAACTTGGTATACATTTTATGGAAGGTCTAAACCATAAAATATACAGGGCTAATCGTAACCTGAATTTGAAAAAAAAAAAAAAGCAAACAGCCGAAATTGTACACTTCGAATATGAAACTCACCCACAACCTACTAGTGGATACACCTTTATTGAAAATGAAAAAAAAAAAAGTAAAAAGTTTTTCTAAAATAACCTCATCTCAAACAAGTAAAATCCAAATAGCTTAATAATTACAGAAAATAAATAAATAGGTACAATATTATTTTTATATTTTTGTGAGAACTATTGCTTGTTTTTTTTATTTAAAAGAATTTTAAAATGCTAATTGCCAGAAAATAGTTGATTCGATATTAAGTATGGCTCACACTTCCATTATAGTTGGAAATACGGATAGAATAAATTATAAGAACTATGGACAAGTATTAAGCAAGATTAACCAGAAAATGCTAGACACACCTGTCCCAGTATCCAGTATTTTCCTACGCATTATTTAATATATGAGCGTTTTCACATAAATAACCACAGCTGACCACTTCAAATTGCGTTATTATTTTTATCGCACCTTAAAGTTTATTTTAAAACAACATTTATCATGATTATTGACGTTATAAATCAAACTTCTATAATTTATATTAATCATTAAATAAAATCAGATGCACCATAAAAGCTCTCCCTTTGATGAGAAAAAAAATTATTAAATTATTTCGAGAGGTAAATGTGTTATATGAGAGTCGGAAGGAAGGGAGGGGTATCAAACATGGCTACGAAGCAATAAAATATCCTCGAGAGTGATTTAAGAGCAAGCCTGTCTATTGCAGAAGAGCCCTTAGAGGTGAAAACACCCCTTCCTTTTGCTTTCCTTTTCACTTTTTGTATTATCTTCTGTCCTTCTACGGTCGTGTTTTTTGGCGACTCTTGTGTCGTTCAGCCTTCGGTTGTTTGTTAGTTTAATTAAGTCGCGCGTCGGAGAATTTTAATCAGCTAATGGCAAAGGTCGTTTCCCCGGCCGATGACGACGACGAGGCCTTTCTCCTCCTTCGTGGAACCCCCACCGACTCAACTTCAAGTCACGTCGAATATCCGCACCACGTTCTAATGCAATGTAGGATCAGAAGTCTCAAATGTAATGTAGAATCAGAAATCTCATGGTTAAACAGATAGCCAATTAAGATTCACAAATGTCTTCTTTGCATTGTAAGGAATTTTAACCAAGACTTCCATGAACCATTATGGTGCTGATATGAGTAGAATTGTTTTTGTTCTTCAATGCTGTTGAAGATTCCTTTCCAAGAATGCAAGAAATTTAAAAAAATTTTTCTTTATCATGACAAGAATCAAAATCGCAAACTTAATTGCGCCTATATTGCTATCTCCTAAATCCATTTATTTTATCTTTTTTTCTATGTAGCAGTATAAGTATTATGCAGTATCTAAATTAGAAGTTAAATATCTTTAAAAATTTAATCAAATCTGATATTGGGTATTAAGTAATATAGAGAAACTGGAGACATTAATCCAATAATTAAATGAATAGTGAATTTAAACCTATCATTATTGAAAAAATTAGAAACCCGTCTGTTTTAGTATCTTTCTTTATTTCATAAATATTTTTCTAGATTAATATCTTTGTTAATTATTATTTAATATTATTTCTCAGAAAACGCTTTGTACATACATTCAATATATTTCGTAAAAATTCTTTCATTTAAAAATTTTTAGGCAGCTACTAGGAATCGTTTAAAAACGTACAAATTATTCTATAAAAATACTTTCATTCGCTAAAAAAGCAGATAAAATTTGACTAGCAGCCTTTAAAAAAGTTATTATTGATTTATATAAACAAATTGTGACTAGAAGCGTTTCATATTCACAATAGAAATCTATGAATAAATAAACCTTTAAAACGGATCTTCTTTCTACAAGCATTCGTTTCATCATAGATTAAAAATTCAGTCGAAAATTCTAGGCCTATAAGAAATGTTTACAATTTTATACAAGTAGAAAACTTCCTTTCTTTATTCATATTTTATTTATTCATTTTTATTTTTTGCTTTGAAAATTCATATGGAAGCGCTGGGGTTTTTCGTGAAGATTCTTCTCTTGTAATATTACTTCATCATCTTGGCAAAAAAATATTCCACCTGAATTTTTTTCGTCTTCTTTTTTCCTATTGTGAGGAAAGAATAGAAAATAAAAAAAAATAAAGTTGCAATTAAATTAATATAGTTTGAGAGAGGGAAAGGGGGAAAGGATGATTTACAGGTTTTATTATAGCTTTTGCGTGTCATTTGCCCGAGAATAAATAATGAAGTCCAAACTCATTCTCTAACTTGGTAGGAACAGTTTTTTTTATCCTTCTCTCGAAAGAAAATTAAAAATTTTGCTCACGATATATTAGCTAAATTCCCCTCTCCCTTAGAGATCGCAAGAACTAATTGAAATGGTAGAAATAAATTATATAAAAGGAAAAAGGAAAGACGTTTGTCTTTATAAAATTAAATAAAGTTTTAATTCTTTCTATTCCTTCAATTCTTTTTTCCCTTTTGAATTTTAGACGAAATTTAATCCGCATTTTTTGCTTGCATTAATCGCTGATTTAATAGCTTCTACTTTAACGAAGGGCAGAAGAAGGGGAAGGATGGTGGTTGTTTTTTTTTTTTTGCTCTCTTAATAAAAAATTATAATGGAAAGCTTTTTTTTTCTTTTATTTTTATAACTGGCATTTCAGTACCGAAATAATGATAAAGAAAAAGTGAGATTTTTCGTTTCTAAGTTGAGTGAAGATTGTTTAGTTATAAAAGCCATTAGTGCATCAAAACATTTTAAGACGGATAGACAAACGTAGGCGGATAAAGAAAAATTGAAGTAAGTTTTAAAAAATTCTAAACACTGTTTTATAGATTTGAATTAAATATTAAAAATTACACTTTAAAAATACAGAAAATAAGAAATTTACCTTCGATACGAGAGACTGCAAATTCATCGCAGTTGCACTGTCTTGTATAATGTTGCCTTTCTTCATAAAGTCCTAAAATGAGAATTAAAAATTTCCATGAATTTGAATAATAATTTATGATAATAAAAACATTCCTTTAAAGTAAAGTAATAAGACTGAATAGTCTGTATAAACTTTCAGAAAATGTTCCAGGGACCAAAATAAGCAGAAAATGTTATATGAACATGGGGTCGAAAACGCTTCTTTCTAGAGTTATAAAGGGTTGAAGGCGTCTTTTAGTGGGCGAAATTAACATTAAGGCCTCTAGGCGTTACAAACTCTGTGATTACCTGGTATAACAAAACAATACACTTGCTATAGCAAATGCTCAAAATGGCCCCTATTAGATTCCAAGAAGCCTGTGCACATCCCCGCATAGAGTGGCGACCCTCTTGGAAAATACCAGGTAATGACGGATGATGTCGCAGCCATCCAGGATCCGCTGACGAAGAGTTACAACCTAAAGCAGTCGGGCAGATAAACAAGAGTTTTCAAACATCCCCGAAGAAGAAACCCAATGGATTCATGTCAAGTGAGCATGCTGGCCACGGTTCTTTGAATTGTCGTAACTCGTCTACTACAGGACACCTTTAAATCCGGAAAGAAGCGTTTTCGACCTCCATGTTCATATGATTTTAAGCTTGTTTTGGTTCCTGAGACATCCTGAAAGTTTGTACAGATCATTCAGAAACGCCTTGTATAAATAAAAGAAAAAAAATAAATATAAGATGCTTCTGGTGAGAGTGTAAAGTAGACGACATGCTTCTAACAACGTCAACTAAGCAGGGCACAAAAAATCCTCGCACACCAGTTTAAAAATTTGAATATTAAGCATAAGAATATTTAAGTTACAGTGGAAAGAGGAAACCTCAATGGTGCTCAGTTTTCATTCAGTTTTGTAATATTTGTCGAAACACACCTGGGAAACCTTTTGAAACCTCACTCTTTGTACGTTTGAACCCGTTTTGCTGAATAGGAGAGTCGCGTACGGCGACCGCAAAGGTTAAATGTTCTACAACCTCTGACAATTAAGTTCGGTGAATGAGTTCACACAACAAAATGCAAAACAGATAGAGCCACATTTACTTTATTGTCCTTCGAAATAATCACCCTGGAAGGCAATACACTTTTGGGATCGGGTGTATAAGTCCTGGAAGTTCCTTAGGGATGGCTTTAAGTTCACGTGTCACATTTGCTTGAATGTCTGGAATGTCCGCAAATCTGTGTTCCTTTAAGGCCCGTTTCAGGCATGGGAACAATAAAAAGTCTGCCGGTGCCAAGTCTGGTGAATAAGGTGGATGAGCTATGGATACGACCCCTTTGTTGGCCAGAAACTGTTGCACGATTACGGCAGTGTTCCTCTTTGATCCATTATCCACAGTTACGTGCGCACGCTACACCTTCAACTGAAGAAACGAGCATATGCTAAACCATTGCACGCACAAACGTGATCTGTCTAAACTTGCTTAAACAAGGACTGGGCTTGTATTCACATGCATTGTTACTCGCGTAAAGCTCGCACAGATTAGGGTGTGACGTCATTCACCGAACTTAATTGTCAGAGGTTGTATTATGGAGAATATGAAAATGTGAACCAATTTTTCAGCCAGTGTCGTTGCTGATGACAATTCGTTGAACTGGTTTAGAGAGAAGAACATTACTTTCGAAACACTATTGATATTTCTGCTTTTTGTTCCTGCGCTTTTTGTTAAGTCC
>JAHWFO010011683.1:2148093-2217886 GCA_023313115.1 Rhysida immarginata | reverse complement strand
CGATAACTGAGATATGAACAGAAATAAAAATGCCGCCACTAAGATCAACAAGTTAATAACTCACTTTCTACAACATCTAAGATGATAAAATTTGGCAGAATAATAGGGTAGATAAAATTGTATATACCGTTAAAATTTGATCGAATTTCAACGAGTAGTTTCCGAGTTAGTAGTCAACTTCGTAACACGTGGTGGTTAGTACTCACATGTGAGCACGTTTTACGATGTTGAGTGCGTAACTGGGAAACTATTCGTTTGAATTCGTTCAAATTTTAACGGTATACAGAGTTTTAGGTACCGTAAATTGAGGTTACTTGAACTCAAATTGGGGTTACTTGAACGCAAATAACAAGCATTTTTAAACAATTCTTCCTGTTGATAGACTTAATAAAACTAATTCTGCTGTTAACTTAATTTATATTAAATTTTTTGACATTTTCTTTTAACTTATATGTTTATTGACTCAGAACGTCTTTGAAACTTTTTTTTGATTTGGGTCCAAGTAGACCACCAGGGTTCAACTAACCCCAATTTACGGTACCCTATTATTTCTTCAAACTTCATTATTCTAGGTGTTATAGAAAGTGAGTTATTAACTGATTAATCTTAGTGGCGGCATTTTTATTTCTGATCATATCTCAGTTATCGTTCAAATTCGGACCCGTGTTCATATGAACTTTTTTGCTCAGAATCGCATATCCCATCACCCCTATCATTTTTGACATGAAATTTAACAACATCCTGTATTTGGAAGTGAAATGGTAATTCGCATCAAGATGGGGTTTTCATTTTCTGAATATTCAGTTTCTTTTTTCTGGTTGAATAAACATTATAAGGAGTAGCCACATAAAAATCAAAATTAGAAATGAAGTGTTTTAAATATTTCACGAACAAGACTTTTCCGTTTGATGAGTCTTTCCTTGTCTGCCAAGCACTCATGTTTAATTCTGCAATGAACTGTGTTAAGAATTTTATTAAAAATTTCACCAAGAGATGCCGATTGGAAGGTTTCAAAGAATACAAGAAAATCGCTAATTTACATAAAGGTGTTCAAGATGTGCTTAGCGAATTTGCCTACTAGTTCTAGTTAGAATGTACATTAATATTTCAATCACAACAGGAAGGTTGAATTTCCTGTTGTCGGCATTCATTGAGGAATCTATGCACGTCTGTCTTCATCAACTGTAAGAAACGGCAATAAAATTAGGAACATTAATAGATAACATACAAAATACCCTCGAGACCGATATAACATGTCTCGACAGAAATCAGTAATTGGCGCAAAAAAATGTGCCACAGCTTAACGTCCATATAAGTGGAAAGAATTTAAAACTTTTTAATAAAATGACTGATTTTTATTCAGTGGTATTCACCGACTTCTCCGTCGCTAGAGACTACTTTGAGGCAGTACAATCTAGCTTGTAATATTTTAAATGTACACCTTACTTATTTATTAAACGATGAGTGCCATGTATTATCTGAATGAAATTTCTAATACTCTGGAGCTAGCATAGAAATGATTTCGAAATATTCTGTTTGTTGACCAGAAATGATATGGATTAGATATCAGTTATAAGTGGGCTTTTTTGACATCTTGGTCCCTGAAACCTGCTACAGGTCGGGTTTGAGTGTAATTATCTTTAAGAAAATGGTAGCGTTGAATAGTGATTAGCCATCGGAGATCCATTGTATGCTGTTTTTTGCCCACGCCTTAGGGGGGATGGTGACAATGTCACCATGAACCTTTTTGGGGGGGAAGAAAGCAGAAAATGTTGATCTAAAACTGGAATTGGAGCCTTTTATATTCCCATTAGAAAGAGTCACAAGCAACGATGTAGTATTGAAAACAGCCACTAGACTAGTGACTAGAGGCTTCTGGCCACTCGGATGATGTAGAGCACTATAATGGATGATGGGCTATCCATTTGGGGGGGGGGAGTCACCATAAGCTATGGGGGGATGGGCACCCCTGTTTTTGGAAATATGTAAATGAGCATTAGTTAACTGAGCATTTAAAATGTTTCTAGCGTTGGAATGATTCGCTTTAACATTTATCTACACTGAAAATACAAACAAAATGATGTAAGAAAAAGAAAACCTTTTATCTCACCTTTTGTTCCGGATTGTCTCTCCCTGTGTTACGCAGCGACTGGATTCGCTCTCAGAGAGATCGCATCACTTTCGTCATTGCGCCTATGGATCCCGTAATGTCAAACGGAAGTAGTCATTTCTTCGATGATATCCTGTCTTTTGCCGGGAACGTTCTGGGGAGCGGAAGCAACTGGATTGGTGACGACGACGGCCAAGTCCTCGGGATCGTTAGGGCTTGTGCACGGAGCAGGTGGCGGAGGAGGAGGAGTCAGCGATCGTTTTCGCTCATCCTCGGTCGAATCCACTTCGAGCAGGTTATTCTCGTACTCGCTGTATATTAAATAGTTCTCTACTTTATCACAAGAAGTTATACAATCTCCCTGATAGAAATCATCTAATGCAGTGTTATCGTGGAGTCCCTCCTCGGAGATGCAGGTGAGACATTCCTGCTGCTTGTCGTCGATCACGTCCACTGAAGTGGCGAAAGAGATTGTCTTGCCTAACCGGGAAATGGCAGGATGACTGACTGGGTGGTAATGCTCTGGCGATGGGACACCGTTTTCAGCGCATGAATAGGCTTCTCCGTCGGCCGATGTTGTGTGACGAGATGTTGCCAGTGACGAGTGACTCTCAACGCTAGCAAAATTCAGTGGCATACTACACTTGCCAAGGGAACGTTTATAGAGATTGAGGAGAAACAACAAGCCCGCTCCTAATAAAGTGAAAGTACATGAAAAGTAATAGCCACTCTTGGAGCCTTGTCCTGCGTTTATGTACACTGAAAATAGAAAGTTATTAATATGCAGCATAATGAATAGATGTAAATACAAAAAAGAACTATAACTATGTTATTTCAAGATAGTGTTACTATATCATCTGCATCAATGAAGGCTATTTATGTGTTTACGTTACCTTTTTTTATTCTTAGGATATTAAAATGATTATCCAATTGAAAACAAGCCAAAGAACTTAGTAAAGTATTTATTATGGTAACTTCAACAGGAAACAAGAGACATTAATTGTTGGCTCTGTGGTCATGTGATGAAGGTAGCGGTCTCTTTTTTCAGAACACCGCGTATATATCTTCTAAACAACAAATTCTTATATAAACTATTTGACATCCTTTGTTATATTGTAATTTTATAATTCAAGCGTTTAGATTGCCTTATTCGACTTTAAAGAACTTGCACAGCCGCCGAATATCTGAATGGGATATAAAGCGAAACAGCTGTTTTCCCATGACTCCGTGCGCGATAAACAATTGTCGGAAAGACAACGAGGAAGAAAGACACGAATCGGAGCAAGCAGAAGGCCAGCGTCAAATGAGCATAATGTAAAGATAACGTTTACTCCTAGTGACAAACAATCGATTCCTGGAATTGTTCAATGATTACAGCTGTTTGCTTCACAAATTTTTCATTATTTCACATGACAATTGTAAAAGATTATTGTAAACACGAATTTACTGAGAGACTGTTCGTTTGTTTGCACAAACATATGGAGCCAGGCGAAAAGCATAAACATTTCATTTACATTTTATTTTAGGACATTCAAAAGCAGAACTTCGATTTTTATTCCATAGTTTACGTTCCTGGAAAACCCATACTGAACGAAACCGCGATACTGAAGCATTGTTCTTATGGCAAAAAAGTTAGGTTTCAGAAAACCTATTCAACACATACTTGAACTAGGTATCATTTTGTATAACCCTCTTGTAAAAAATAACTTATCCATAACCTACGCATTTTATAAATGTATTTTTATACCTTTTTAATAGTATAGTATTTATATTGTCTTAATGACTCTGGTTCTTCGTGACAAATTCGTAGGCGTTCTTGGCTTTATTGTGGACACTTATTGGTATTCACAAAATTTTTATAAGATTATTGACCGATAAATTTAAACTATCCGCAGATGTAATTTTTATTTACGTACATCTCTTTCTTAAGGTGGATTCGATTACACCGAATTCGCAGCCGATGGGTACAACAGACATACCAAAACTAAATTTAGCAATAAGCATGTACTTTGTCATTTAGGTTCATCAGCAATAACGCATATTCGCCAACACGCTTGTACGACGATGTACAGGGTGTTTCTAAATTTACACTTTGTCTTTCACATATCCCAGAAGAAAAAATTCAGAGGGCTTGCATCGGGTGAGCGAGGGGGCCAAGGGATTGGCCCATCCCTTCCAATCCACCGTCCTGGAAAGTTCTCCTAACGCGCAGGCCCCGGTGAGGAGGTGCTCCATCTTGTTGGTAGACTATGTTGGGCTGCAGTTCTTCTACCTGTGGAATCAGGTAGTTCTCCAGGATATCTAGATAGGTTGCAGCGGTAATGGTGTCTTCAGCGAAAAAGAAAGGTCCGATTACTCGATCATGCATTAAACCGCACCAAAATGCTAGCCCGAACATGGGAGGATATCGAGTTTCGCTTTGATGTCCTTCACGCCATAAATGGGAGGTACATTGAAGTTTATTAAGGCGTGCTAAGAAACTTTTTGAGTTTTTCTTTGTGAATAAAAAAAAATCACGTTAAAATCTGTAATAGTTTTTGAGTAATAAACATGTATAATACGGGAGATAATTTAGAAACACCCTGTATTTATTAATTCCAAAAATATAATACGTGTTGAACAATAAAGCAAGTCTATCCATTATATATCCAATCTTCGAGACTAGTGGTATACTTTTCGAAACTTTGCCGGATAATGTACATGGGCCATAAGTTTAGTATATAGCGATAATACCTATACTTTATGTTCCGCGAGTATACTTAATCCGCAATACACGAATACTAAGGATTTACTCTATTAATTAACATAAAGATATGTAAAAATGGTAGTAGATATAAATGGACCTACCTGAGATGGGCACCCCAAAGAGGACGGGCAATGATTGTGCCCATTGGACGAATCCCCAGGCGCGGGAGAAGAGCCTCGTCCTGACCTTTTCATAGGTGAACATTTTGAGTGAGTAGTGGTATCCGCCGAGGAAAATGCCATAGATCCAGACGAAGAGGACGTAGCCATGGTAGCCCTGGACGGCCGTCAGAGCGAGGATGGAGAAACCGAGGCCGAAGAGGGCTGCCTGGCACAGGTACTGGCGGGCAATGGTGCACTGTTCGCTCTGGCGGACGACCACGAGACCGAAGCCGACGCAGCCCACGGCGAACGCGAAACCGATAAACGTTTGCAGGAGGATCAGCGACGACGGCTCCAAGCCCTCCTGCGTTCCCTGCAGCATCTGCAAAGAATAAATGTCCGATCTCAGCTTACTCAACCGATTAATTATACTGATTTTGATATCACTGAAGTGTAATTAACCACAAAGAGTAATTATATATATATATAACCACAAGTGTAATTATATATATTATCATTATATATAATGATATATTTCATGTTAATTATATGTATGTAAACCTGAATTCTGTTTAAAAATAGCTGGAGACCAGCATCAATGCTGTTACGTACATAAATTACTCTTTCAAAACCTCGAGTGATATTTGTAACAAAATAAGCTATTGGTAATCATATTCAGTCTGCACATTCCGTAAGAAATTTTATAGTTGAGTAACCTGGAGAGGAGTATGTAATGAAGATAAATGTCGCCATCTAACGATAAAAATCAGACAATAAGAATCTGCAATTTGGTATATTTATAATTTAAGAGTCGTCAAAAAAGATAAATTTTTGATTTACATTGCTTACATGATTATCTTAAGAGAAACAGGCCACTATGGAAAACAATCCGTGGGCAATAAATCATTGCTATTGCTCCTTATATTTTGACAGTATTTTTAACATAAAAACTTCGAAACCAAAGTTTTGACTTAGACTTGGGAATTCTCATGAATTTTTATTGTATGGGTGAAGATTGTTGTCATTTTACTATAAAAATATGTTTAGAAAATGAGTTTCAGTAAAATAAAAATAAAAAAAGAGAATCCATTTAATGTAAAAATATTTTGGATGAGGGAAAAATTCCTATTCTCATGTGTGTCATCACTAACAGTTGCTGGGAAAAGATTGAAAATATTATAACACAAATGGATAGAGACATGAAATATGGTAGACATGATAAATGATTATCAGGGGAATTCAGAAAAGGGAAAAACTGTACATTGAAAAAAATTAGATGACATGCAACAAAACTTGCAAGATTCATTGACTGTCAGAGAAGTTAAATGAATTTTGACTCATTGGAGGTCATCAGTAGATGTTGTCGCCTTTATGGTGTAAAGTTGTTTTGTGGCAGCAAGTTTGATTTATTATAAGCATGAATGGATCAGCATATGAAAAGAGCATAAATAGAATAGGAGAAAACATTTTCTTTCTGAGTTTCTTGCCTGAAGTACTGAGTTTCAAAGTCTGTGATAGTTGAAAATCAAATAGTGAGTATGGTTTTTATTTTTTTTCTTTTAAAGGGATACATTTTTGCATCATACTATGCTGATTCGAAATGATAATCTGCATTTCTTTAATCCTTCTGATTTCAGTGCAGCATCCTAATTTCCAATTAATTCTTACAGAAATACAAAAAAAAAATTACTCTTGAAATATACAAAGTGATTCTAAAGTCCTCAACCCATGTTTTTTGTAAATCTCCCATAAAGATACAGTTTTTAAATTTGCGACGTAGAAACATCGTTATATGTTTTGTTACGTGATACAATTGAACATGGAGTTCGTGTACAAATAAAAAAGGCTTTCATTGTGCAGTGGTATTTGAAGATGATTCTCTCGAAAGTGTTCAAAAAGTCTTTAGTAAATAGTTTGTAAAGTGAGATGTACCCAATACATGGCCCAGAATTTCTGGGAAACAGGTCATCACAAGTGGACTATAGCCACATTGATTACCAGGTCTAACGCCACTAGAGTTCTTTCTCTGATCTTCTCTCGAAGAGCATGTATAAGAAGACATTCCGAACGCCATCAAAGCATTAAAGGAAAAGATTCGCAACATCAATGCATCTATCCCAACTGATATGTTGGAACATGAACCTGCAAATACCTATCATCGAGTTGAGTTGTCTCAGTTTCAACTTTTACTGTAAATTACAATGTAATAAGGCATACGATAAAATATACACGGGGCTAAATTTGAACTGACATCGTTATTTGTTCAACAGATATAAAAGGAAATACGGGTTTTAGTACTTTAGAATCACCCTATATAATATTAATTAATTAAATAAATAAATTTTAAGTGTATTTTAGTTCAAAAAATAATAAATTCTTAATTAGCAAGCGACTCCGGGTTTTTGGCACTTCAGATTCGGAATCTCTGCTCTAAAGCAATTCTAGATATTGCTTTCTGGTATATCTTATACCATAATATTTTTTATTCATTTAAATATCAATTAGAAATTGTATATTTAAATTCTACCTTTTGTTTATGTAGGTTTAGCAGGAATGTTTTTTTGAGCTTGTAGTAGCGTCTGTTTTTTTTTTGTTTGAAAGATTTTATGGGTGTTTTTTCCTGTGGTACAATAAATACCTTAATCTCTCTGTAAGTAAATAAATGTAAACCTTAATGTAGAAGTGAAAGAGGTAAAACCTTAAAAACATTGGCAGCCTTCCAGACAATAGCAATAATCGAGCTAATAGTGAACCGTCATGACTTATCTAATATCTTCAGAAGAGACGGGCGCATCGTAATAAAAGTTCTTCTTGAAGGCTCGGCTTTGGATGTATTGGATTCGAGGGTTTCTGTACAGAGACCTATAAAAACGAGGCGATGTCATCGTTACGATCGACGAGTTTGTCCTACGGTGTTTCTCGCTAAAGAATTTCTCTCCCTTCGAATATTGCTGTTCGGGGATGATGGCTTTGGTCTTCCTTTCCTCCTCGCACCATCCTTCGGTTATGACTGGCGATGATTCCGGGCTTCCGCAGAGGATTCAAAAGGAACAACGTGAACGTTTCCCTCCATAAAAGCCTCTCGTCTTAAACAAAAGTTTTTGCTGAACGGATTGTTTTCTCTTTTTTGTCTCCTCTTTAAAGGGAGACACCGACATTCCATCCCATTTGTAAAAGAAAAAGATGAGACAGCGTTTTTTGTTCCTCTTTTTTTTTTAATTAAGAAAGTTCTTTGTATCGATTTTACTTCATCTTCATGTAAAGTGTTTCTATGTTTTGCATAGTACAACACTTAAGAACTGTCAGTATCTAAAGAGGGCCTACGAAATTACTCCCTGGATAGATAGATGGACTTGGTGCGTCATCGTGTTAAAATACGTGTTACCAAGAAAATTTATGTTCCAACACTAAAATAGATTATGTACGTTCAATTTGCTTTTGGAGTCTTTAATATTTTTATTTGAAATTAATGTGAACATAGTGTTTTCAAATTAATTATTAAAGGAAAAATTAAAATAAAATTCTGTAATGGGATAAAGTTCTGTCTCTTTCATTGCAAATAATTATACATTGTTATATTAAAATCATTCGAACACCACATTATTTTGCGAATCGTGGCTTTATTATGACAAATTACAATACGGCCCGCTTTAAGACAACGGCAACGTGTCGAATCATACAGGGTGTAAACAAATGATTGCCCCAGTTTCATGATTTTCTTGTAGGTGTATTATTTAACACATAATCACGAAACATTGCAAATACTTAGAGCAACTCTCCAAGTTTTTTGAAAAATATCCGGCAGATCTATGTTTCCGTTTGCGGCCGCTAGATGGCTACAGCTATAAAATTGATGGAGCGGCCGTGTCGGAAATGATCAAGAAAGCTGCCATGGCCTCCACGCTCCCCTGATCTAACCCCTTGTGACTTATTTGTATGGGGGTATTTGATCGACTTAGTGTTTGTGCTGCTATTACCGGCTGATCTGCCATTACTTGGCTCCTATCACCGATCTTTTGCTCGAATCGACAGAGACATTCTTCATTGATTACAGATTTATATCTAAAAGGGCACATGTACGAGCACTTGAAACATTACAAAAAAATTTGTCGAGTTGCTCTATGTACTTGTAAATTTTCGTGATGATATGTTAAATAATACACCTACAATAAAATCATGAAGCCGGGGCAAATCATTTGTATACACCCTGTACTTGGAACGAGTTTTCGGCAGGTCTTGACAGAATGGATGCTATTCTTCAGACATGAGAGCGAAGAGGGTTATGGCATTCAATTTCTTACTTCATCAAAGAGATTTTTTTAAAGAATTAAATCAGGACTCTGTTGCAGGCCACTCGAACAATTTCACTCATTTTCAAGAAAGCGCTCCTGCACACGCCATATTCGAAGAGGCAAAGATTATTTGATGGTAGGTTGGATTGTCCAGAATTTGATTTAGATATCAAATTTTGATAAAATAATCATCGGCCTGAGTCATATCTACGGAAAACAACCTAATACCATTAAGAAACTTTCGCCAAACTTGACAGTTGGAAGGTCAAGTCCGAGAAAATTTGTTCATCGGGCAATCGCCAAACTAAGCATATTCAAAGAGTGAAGGCAACTCATGTTTACAAGAACAGCTTATCCAGTCGCTTGTAGCCTAGGAAAGACGGAAGTCAACCATTCTTAACGACACTTTTATTACAGGGCAAGTTAAAATGATGGACGCGATCTCAGAAGTTTACTCTGTGAATCTAATGAACATATGGTATTGTGAGACATGTCCTACGAAAGGTAAACGTTCAAAATTTACTTCAAATATTACATCACACCTCATCACAGGTGTTCAATGCTAACGCCTTGCGTAACCCGACACTCACGTAAGGCGATAGTCTATCTACTGCCAAGCATTTCGTAGGATGTCGCGGTCAATATCAGCAATGGCTGGAGTGATGCAGGCACGCAGGTCATCCAATGCTGTCTGTGGTGGTAAGTGCACATGTTCCTTCAAAAACCTCCACAGGAAGAAATCACATGGGGTCAAGCACACAGAACGATCTCTGTACTCCAGTCAACGCCATTTTCTTTAACCGCTCGCTGTTGACCCTTAGCGACAGAAAGTAAAAATACAGCGTGGAGACTAAACTGTGAAAGTTAACCTTTCGAAGCAAATGTCTCACATTACGATACGTTCATTAGACTTCACAGAATAAATGCCTGAAATCGGGTCCATCAGACATCTGTAAGCGAGGGAGTTAAAAGTGTCCTAAAAAGGTATGACTTTTTTTAAAATGGAATAGCAGGCAAACCGTAACAGTTATTAAAGTTATCTTGCTGGAGATTAATCAATGAAGTCAGGAATTTGTTTGGTACGTTTCCTTGTGTTTTGTGGACCAATGTTTTGGTACTGCCGCGGCCCGACCGCGGACGGTCAAAGATTCCCGCCAATAAATCCGCATCCGAAGAACGGTTTGCATCCGAATACGAAAAATTTACACGAACCGGTAGTTGTCCATATTTTTTAAGAATAAATCATACTTTTTAGCTTTGACAAAGGATAGTCTCTATCCGAAACGTCAGCTGTTTTCAGGGTCTTACCACTCTGTGTCCAATTTTAATTTTATTTACCTTAATCAAGAAATATTATTAAGGTAAGGGTGAGCGACTAACTGAGTTAAACAGTTCCTATCTTAGATTTAATCCATTACTAAGATATCCACTTTTTATAAAGCTTAACGTTTGAAATTCGGGATTTTGAAGCTACCAACTTATTAAATATATATTGTGAATTTATTATGTATATAATTGCATAGGATGTAGAATAAATGACATTACATAATTTATATTCAATATTTTAAAGATAGAAATATTAAAGAGATAGTGCAACTACATTAGTGGTTTCCAATCTGTGTTAAAGTAAGAATTAGAATGCTTAATTTATATTTACGTAATATGCAGCTATATAAAATATATTCATTTCAAGAGTAATAATAAAAAATAGTCGCTTAAAATGACATTTAATCTCATTTTATATCATCGATGTTCCGCTGCATCGAGTTTCCGAAAGCCATATAAATATTAATCAGGTGTTCCAGAAGTAAAAAGTGCGTTAAAAAAAACAAAAAAAAACGAGACAGAGAGAACTAAAATTGGTAGCCTTTCAGAATTCAGAATTGGAAAGTAGGTTTCGCTGTTCAGTATGGTCAGGATTAAAGAAAAAAAGGAAGGAAGGGTGAGTGACTGACTAACTAACCAGGCAGAAGATGGGCGTATAGAGGCCGAGAGCAGCTGTGCCCGTGGCAAGCATGATGATCTGCAGGGTATTCTGCCGTAGGGTGGTAAAGTCGAAGTAAGGGGGTTTGTCTTCCACTTTCGACTTGTCTTTGATCTTCCTCTTTTGGCTCTTGAGGTGGAGGATGGCTCTCCTCTGCGGGTGGTACAGCGACGCCGAGCGGTAGAAGATGCCCAGAACGAAGCAGACGAACATGACACCCGTCACCGCCTGCAATCCCAGTCGCCAACCGATCGAACTGGATTACATAGAAAGGAGGAAAAAAAAACTTCAAGAACTTATACTAGATTTCTTTTTATTTAATTTGATCTGTTGAATAAAAAATGAGCATAACAATTTCTTAATGAAAAAGTTTTCCGGAAGCCTGAAATTGAAGAAGACTACCTTAACATTATTTTGAAAATATATTGTACTACAAATTATTCATTTTCTGTCAGAGGGCTCAGATTTTAATATAAGGCTTTGGCCTTAAAAAAAAATATTTGCGTGCATTGCATCAATAATTAAAAAGCACGAAACATGGAGACAAATATAAACAAAGAAACAAACAAGTTACTTGGTTTCATTCAGTCTTAAGCCATTTATCTATTATTGCATATTTTACTACATTGTGCTTGTGTACAGGATTCTTAAATTGATTTTATTTAGTATTGAAATTTTATATTAATTTTTAACAATAAATTTCGCACCTAATCGATTCTTTCAAGAATACAGAGATTAATGCGATCCCAATTCCACTTCCCGACTGGATGATGATCTCAATGAATTCTCTGCGCCTCTTGAAGTATTGACCGATCATGATATTGGATGTTTCACGGGTCAGACTGATTCCAATACCCAAAATAATTCCGTAGCTAAAAAATACTTGGTGTACCTGCAGAAAAAAAAAGTTAAATATAAAATATATTTCCATTACTTTCAAGCAGTGTAAATATGCTGGCGATAATACTGAATATTGTGTGATGACATCTTCATATTTTAAAAATGCGTAAAGTAGTTACCTGTTGAGCGAAAGACGTGAAGAGGCAGGCGAGGGCCATGACGAGCCCACCAAAGACTGCTGAAAGTCGGGTGCTCTTCCGCCGACACAGCGCCACCACGAACGGCGACAGGAACAGGGACGACGCAAAACAAAGGGCTCCCAACCATCCTAAGAAATAATTAAAAATTAAAGCAGCTGATCAAAATCAGTAAACTAGAATTAATAAAATTTGAGAAGACATTGCGATTAGATGCAAACATTAAAACCACTTTCAAATAAGCATAGCTCTAATATTAATTCAAACATGAAATAACCATTACTTTACGATTTATTTAAAAAATACTAGTAAATTCTTTTTAACAGAAAAGCTTTTTATTAAAGAACGATGTACTGAAATTCTTCTTCTTTTTTTTCGTTTTACAAAACTGCTTCCTATTTGTTTAGCTTTATTAAATATTTTCTTTATTAAAATAACATTAAATTATTTTAGTAAATTAAAAAAGGACAAAGTTCACGCAAGAATTGCTTTTGGTTGTGAGACATTTTTTTTTTTACTTAAAATTAATTCCATCATGTGAGCGTATCACGAAGAAAAAGAAAATCTTCAACAGAGTCTTCCAGAAAAGCAGTTTCTCTCGGCTTGTCTCCTCTTCTATTTACTCAAAGTCCTTTTCCGTGACAATCAATTACTCCAGTATTGACACAGTGACCAATTCCAGCGCCTCCTCGCCGTCTTTTTCACGTTCTCTTTCCTTTTATCCCCTGAAACTAAAGCCATCGTCAGTATTAATAGTGAGATGATCTCCTCCTTATGTCTTTTTCCGCTGCTGACAGTCTCTCTTTCTCTCGTTTTTTGCCTCCTCTTCCGTTTTCCCCACATCTTCTTTTAACCCCCTGTGAAGCCTTGTTTCATCCTTTGGATGGAAGTTCCCCACCTCGTCTCTCTACGGGAGAGAGATGCTCACTTCCTTCTAGGAACGATGTCGTCTTCCTTAATAAAAATTCAATTTGAAGTGAGCCCGGTCACGTGGTAGCCTCGAGACAGGGTCCCTTTCCCTCCGTGCAGTCTTCATGAATGTCTAATATCCCCTCCCACTTTCCTTTCTCTTTTCTACTCTCCACAAATCTAATTTTCGCCTCGCGACTTCCACAAAAATACAGATGAGACTTAACTCGGTGTAATTCTTTTCTAAAAGACTTTTCCCCCTTCTTTCTATCTGTTCTTCTCTTATTCATTTTCTATTGTTAGACACTGAAGGAGAAAAAAGTTAGCGCTCAAATCAGTTCCTCCCTCCAACTATTCCTTTGGGACAGAGTAATTTCGTTTCGTATGTCGAGAAAGAAAAAATAGCCTTTTGGCTCGAAACTGACAATTTCCATTGTATGATCGTAAAATGTTGAATGAAATGAATTTTTGATAGTCTTTTTTATTGTGCCTAAGTATATAAAAAATATGAATGAACATCTGTCGTACGAAAATCTTAGCGACTTTAATTCAGTTAGAATCAGCGTGATACAGTGTTGCTTTTACTTGTTAAAAATAACCTATTAATTGGTTGATAGTTTATGTTAAAACTTGAGATCAGATTAGAAAAAAATTTAAGAAGAAAATTGTGGGCATCTTCTTATTTTGCAAACAATTAACTTATCTTTTGTTACCAATTTATTTGGTGATAGTAAAGACAATGTTCATAATCAAATTGGACATTTCTTTCTTCAAACTTTTTATTCTGTTATTGAAAATTTTCTCTCTACGAAATTGGCGACAATATTTGACAAATCCTTTGCTATTGCGTTTCGGTCGTATTCCATTAACTTGAAGGAAATGGAAACAGCTTTTGATAGATGTTGTTTTCTTCCACGTTTCTTTCTTATCGATATATATTTTTCAATTTCGATAATGGTAATTTGATGTTTTCGTACAAGCGTCTCGAGGATGATTTCATTTTTCAAATACCGAAACTAATGGGAAAGCAGCTTGGATCGAAAGCGGCACGGCCACGCAAAACAACCAGGGAAAAGAGATTTCGAGAAAGCTTAACTTCCCGGGAAACCAGTTTCAAAAAATATCCATCCCTATTCTTAATGACAAAAAAGAAATTTCACAAATTTGATTTTTTCATTATCCTGGCTGAGGTTTGAAAGAAAGAATCTCTGGAATCGCTACTTATCGTATTCTGATGATGAATAGGTTTCCACTTTTTAAAAACTTTGAATTTCCATATTGTTAAAAGTAAATAATTAAACGTTTCGTTAGAGCGACTTTAATATATTAATTGGTATATTGATGTATATATTTAATTTTATACAGAAATGCATAAACATAGAAACACGAGCAATGACATTGCGACATCTATCTGAAATTAAATTTTATTTTGTTATTTTACGAATCTCCGCGGATTATTCGATATTTAATTGTACATTTAAGTAATTACTTGGAGAAAAGACCTCTAAAATCTATATATAAGCTGCTGGAACTTAATGTCCTTTGATCTGGAACTAAATCAGATGTCTGCTTTTTATGATGGATTGCTGTAGCTGGAGAGCTGAGAGATAGGCTTTCCAGTTGTCGAGTTCGCCTGATCGCGGATTCTAATCCCGCCGTCACGTTGATGTTTGTATTTGATCGAGGATTGTATTAAGATCCTGCTCAACTGAACATGCGCCCATAACCCTAATCATTTGATCTAGTGTTGACGCTTCCAAAAAAAACTAACAAACTAACCAACCATCAAGAGTTTTTGGTCCTTATGGTTAGATTGAAAATTGTTATAAAACTCCGAATTACTGCAGGGCCCCGATCAGGAAATTTTTCACAGATAAGTCAGCAATATGTCGAAGAGAATTTTCTGCTTTAGAATAAATTAAACCCATCTTATTTTGGGAATGTGCACACTATTTTGATGAATGTAATTGCAAAACAGTAAAAATAAACTGAATGAGCCTTTTCAATATGTTAATAAGACCCTGTTTAAAATTCCGGGCATTTTTTCACTAACAGAAAGAGTAATCATAGACACATAGATGATGAGGAGAATTATACAGGGGTATCTAAACCCTTGTTACAAACTTCTGGTGGTGATTCCCCACAGCGAGATGAAAACAAGAGTTCATATAAACATGGTTCGGATAACGAACCATTTGAGATTTCCGGAGTTAAATGTGAAGTTTCAGCAGCTGGTTCTGCTCCTCTGTGGATGGCAGGTTGGCAGGTGACATACGGAGAAGCTGCAACAAATGCCAAAGTTCCACCAGCAAGATGGTGATGCCACCTGAATTTAGGCATACCTTTTAATAACCAATAAATGGGACGTTATTTCAAGAATTTGTTGTAGCTTTCCCTCATGTCACCTGCCATACAGAGTAGCAAAACCAGCTGCTGAAACTTCACTTTTAACTGCGGAAAACTCATAAACGGTTCGTCAGGACAAAGGACAAAAACAGTCCATTATAAAACTGTTACTGTACTCTATGATGGAAAAATATTAACACCGTTGAGGCAATTTTGGTTATATAAAAATACTTCCTGAACTCCCTCCATAGAAATAATATTTGACATCGTTTACTCAGGGAAAAAAGTATTTGACATTATCATGAAACTTGCTCTTTTTAATTAAATTTTATCTTTGGATAGATCTATCATTAAACCATACATGACTAATCTCCACAGGAAAAAGAGACTCCAGTGGACAAAATAGCATCAACCGTGGACTCTAGATGTTTGGGAGAAAGTAATTTTCTCCGACGAAAGTAGAATTTGCCTCGGTTATGGCGATGATGGAGGAAAGAAATTCGTGTGCAGACGAGTCAATGAAAAATTCAACGAGAACTGTTTGCTGAGTAAAACCAAGTTTCCTGTCGGTCTAGTAATCTGGGGATGCATGACCGCTGTTGGTGTTGGCTACATGAGTGAGTTAGACCGAACTGTAAATGCTGATGCTTACATAGATATTTTAGATTGTTGTCTACTTCTCACTCTCGAAGATAATTATGATAATGATGATGTTGTCTTCCAAGACTATAATGCTTCTTGCCATAGAGCAAAGAAAGTAAAGAATGGTTGAACTCACATGATGTCAAAACACTTCAATGGCCAGAGAACATTTCAGACTTAAGTCCGATTGAAACTTCGTGGAACAAATTGAAATCATTAGTTAAAATTTAATAATCCAAGAAAATAAATCAGAATTCTCATATTATATCAAATTATGTTGGAAAAAAAAATGATCCTCCTGCATATTGTAGACAATTGTATGAATCCATGCCTGAACGAATTCAAGCAGTAATTCGTTCAAAAGGCAGAGCAACAAAATAATGAAAGAAAATGTCAAATACTTTTTCCTTGAGTGAACGATGTCAAATATTTATTTCCATCCAGGTTGATCAGGAAGAATTTTTAACAACCAAAAATTTCCTCAACGGTATTGTATTTTTCCATCATATAGTGCAGTAACAGTTTTACAATAGACTATTTTTGTCATTTGTTCTAAAACACTGTGAATTGTCTATTTGACTTTTAAAGTTAAACATTTGTCAGAGGCCTGTCAGTGTCAAATACTTTTTATCAGGGGTTGTACATGGCTAAAAGGATTCGTATTTGCCTTTGAACATGTGGCTGACATTTTCAACACCTACTATAGAGAAATATGCCATTTTTTTATTTCTGTAACTCTTTTTCCTATTAAACTTATGATGAATGCCGGATTGCATGATATTCACCTTTATAAACAACAGAAAGTGCTTGATGCATTAAAGAATTGATTAAAAGTTTACAATTTTGGAAATCAAAATCTTGATAACTCAAAATAAATATAATTCAGGTGTCAATTCTTTTTGATTAATTTGATTGATATCTCTGAACTCTTCAAATTCCTTCGAGACCAGTAATAAAATTTTCCGCATTATTCTTTTTAATATAAAAAGAAGAGTGGGGGGGGGGCAGCGTTATTGATGGTGTTTTTGTAAGACGGGATGTTTTTATTGACGGCCGCAATGGAAGACGGAGTGTAGCTGTGAGATTTAAAAGGTTTTCTGAGAAATAGAATAAGATAAATAATAAGGAAAAAAACTAGCGAAATTATGCCTACTGCGATTGATGGATAACAAAAACTCGTGTTTAAATTTGAAGTAGAAAGAGAAATCTCTCTGAAAGCTGATCTAATTCAACGGAACGTTTTATCAAATATTACACGAAGGAGGAGAAATAAAAAAAAATTCAAAATATTTTTTTCGCTACTTTTTTATTTGAAAATCCTTCCTCTTCGAAGTATGACATATGATGATTCAAGCGAAGCGTTTCACGGGGAGAATCCATTTTCATTTTTCACGGTTTTGATAGCAAAGTTTTCGTCTCGAGTTTTTCCAAGTTCCGTCAACAAGCGCGATAAATAAGCAAATACCCGTCAAAAAATTATTAAAAAAAACAAAAAAAAACATACAGGCGGGAAGCCTTAAAATATATTTTCACCATCGTTATTGGAATTACAGTCAAGATGAGCAAAAAAGAAGCTTACATTGTATTTTAATGAAAGCAACCAATCGGAAGGATTTAACTTGGACTAGTTCCACGAAGGAATGTAAAACGGAGCATTGATTGGGCGACAACAGAAGAACTCGTCCAGAAAGCAATTCTGTCACCGTTTGCGCCGTTGAGCAACAAATTAAATATTGGCACAAGAAAGAGAGGCAGAACGAAAAAAAAATGTTAAAAAAATGTTTTGGAAAGGAAAAAATCGAAAAAGAAAAAAAAAATTGATCGATTTGTAAGGAACGAAAGGAAACATGTCTGCCATCTAACAAACTGCTTTGGAAACAGTCGTTAGGGTTGATGTGAGGTCGTGACGCTTCATTAAAGTAACGGAGAAAGGAGAGAAGATTATCTTAGTCCAGTGATTTTAAATCGTAATATATTGAAATTAGGTTTCAAAAAACTAGAAATCAGCTTTACATGCGAAAATAGTTTTAATACGAGCTAAACATCTGTGGTCTTCTTAAAGGTGGAATTGCCTTGCGCGGAGAATTCCTTAAGAAATCAAGAAAGAAGACAATGAAATGAGTAGAAAATTCTTTAACGAGACGCATAATAAAAGCGGTTTTTTTTAATGACTCGCTTTTGAAATAACAAAATACTATAGGATAGAACTGTCAATTTTATAAGCAAATAAATTAATTCCCGATTATTGTAAACAAATATTTTTGACACTTTGACTTTCAACAAAATGACAGTTTTTACTTGTCTCAAGAAACTTTTTGGAATGATTTCTACGATATTTTGGTAAATTTTGACTGGATTAAGCTATGTTTGGTCTATTTTGCAAAGCACGCCGAGAAATGATTTGGCGCTAAAGTTTGTTCCATTATGCATCGATTAAGGAAGCAGAATTCTCGGGAATAAAACAATACCTTATTCATGATTGCAGATAGAGGAATAACGTGACAGATGTTTCTTAGGAACAGTTCAGCAAATGATTGTTAAACTCAACTTCATCGAAACGGAACAGTGCGCAGCATGGTTCATTCTCCAAAATATTTATCTTAGGACTGGCGGGCAAAGATAAGTTTATAGGCATTTGAGAAATCTGATTGAAAAATGTAATAACAATGACGTGTCCTCTTTCCAATGGTATATCTTACATATTCATACGAAACAAACTCAATTTTTAAAGTTGGCTGAATGGTTTTCGTACATTATCGAGCTGCTAGCCCTATTTGAATTGTCTGCGGCTGAGTGTTCGACATTTTCATCGAAAATAAACGCAGCGCCAAAAAAAAACAACAAAAAAACCAAAAAAAAAAACGCAGGCGGCGATATATTGAGACGCTTTCATGAATATTTCATTAAGTGAGTAACCATTGTCATTTAACACATTCAAAATCCGTATATACCTTGCTCATATTCACGTAGCCAAGTTTTAATTAAGTTTTGAGAAACATGAAGAGCATGTTTATTTAAAACAAGCGAGAATTTTGGATGAGGATTAATTTCAACTCTTTAGAAACAGTATTGCGAATGGAAACCGCTAATTGATAATGGACTTCGCACGAAGAGACGTCACTTCTTTAGTGATTCGCCATCTTGGTTCCACACAGCCGTTGCTAGGAAGAGTTTAAATCATTTTATCCTTTTGAAATTAATTTTGGGTTGTCATAAAAAACGTACCAATAAAATATACTTTTATTGCAGACATTCTGATCGCTTATGTAGACAAACTAGTGTCAGAATCAGCATATCTAATGCTTAGCAACGACATGTGTGGAACCAAGATGGCGCGTTGCCAAGGGGTGGAGCCAATGACGTATATTAAAGATAGACTCCGAATCCTATTGTTGTAACTTGAAGCAAATTGGGAAGCTCCATGCCCAGAACTGTCATGGCCGAAAGTGAGTGAAGATGATGCAAAACACATGGCTAAACACGAGAGTAGCTGATTAATAATTCTTTCACACGCCGATTACGGAGTGATAAGTTTATCTTTTCGTTTACTTTGTATTTGGAGTATTTTATTATATTTTATAAACAATTTTTCGATCATGGTTTCAATTTCAACTTCGTTTCGATTGTCTTTCAGTAACGTATTTTCATTTTAGTTACGTATTTTTGATTTATTTTTGTGGAAAATGATTCCTGATCCTTTTTCTTGTCTGTTTGTACAGTTGTTCGCAGTTTAACTTTGAGGAATGGTTTTTGAATTAATTATTCCTCAGGCCCAAAATCTTCAGAAACAAAGCAGCCAGACAGCTGATTACTCCACGGCTCACTCCTGCCCAGAACTATCATGGCTCAATTTGCTTCACCTTTTGCCGCTGTTAACAATAGAATTCGGAGTCTATCTTTAATATACGTCATTGGGTGGAGCTAATTGTTACGTCACTCGTGTGAAGTCCGAGGCTAACGAGAAATACAGGCTCCGGCACTGAAAAGTCACCTGACCAAGATAGGTCTATTAACAATCCAATCTTCATTGTTTCCAACAAAGGATAAAACACTAATTGTTAAAATACAAGATGGAAACAATGAAAGTTACATTGTTAATAGACCCATCTTGGTCATGTGACTTTTCAGTGCCGGAGCCTGTCTTTCTCGTTAGCCTCGTGTGAAGTCAAAGCCAACTAGAAAGACAGGCCTGAATGCGGGAAAGTAACCTGATCATAAAAGTCCGAGTAACAATGTAACCTTCATTGTTTCCATCTTGTATTTTAACAATGAATGTTTTTACCTTTGTTGAAAACAATGAAGGTTGGATTGTTAATAGACCTATCTTGGTCAGGTGACTTTTCAGTGCCGGAGCCTGTATTTCTCGTTAGCCTCGTGCGAAGTCGAGGCCAACGAGAGACAGGCCAGGGCACTCAAAACTCACATGATCATCGGGGTCCGGGCAACAATCCATCCTTCATTGTTTCCAACAAACGAAAAAATACTGATTGTTAAAATCTAAGATGGAGACAATGACGGATGAATTGTTGGCCGGACCCCGATGATCATGTGACTTTTGAGTGCCCTGGCCTGTCTCTCGTTGGCCTTGTGCGAAGTCCATTGCATCAAAGGCTTCAGATGCCTCTGACGGACACTTCTGGAACTAGCTCAAATAATAACAAAATTTCAGTATGTAATGGATTATATTTCCAAGGATTGCATTACGACTATTTCACTTTGATGTTATGTTACTTAATATGGAGTACTCTCCCAAATTTTTTCTAGCATGGTATCGGGCTTCCTTCAGATAACGTAAGTGATGTTCAACATGTCTCAAAGGAGATCTTCTGAGTTAATGAATTTGTATATCCTCAATACATAACCACTAAAGGAAATTCTATATAAAATATTAGTTTCAAATATATTGTTACTTCTCAAAGAATTCTAGCATATTATCCTGAATTCCCAAAGACTACCAAACATGCTAAACATGTGCCCGATTGCTAAAGTCTATAACATGCATGTGTAGTTATAATTCATCTTTTATAAATTAATGATACAGACACCCTTGTTTATAAATTTATATTATAATAGCCTCTATAAAATATGGCTGCATTTATTCAGCACAACATTTTTAACATTGATTAACAGCCTTAATAGATTTTGCTTCAGTAAGCGAGGATTTCCCTTTCAATTTCTCTCCCTTAATTTCAACCGCTTTATCTCTTTATCAGTCATTGATAAATTAAGGAAAAAAAATTCCTTACTTTTTTAATATTTAATTCTTGCATATCTCTGTCAAGCTGTTGATTAAGTTGGAGCTTCTCTTTTGAGGATTACCCATTAATCACGCATGAAATTGTCAGTTAATGAAAAACCGATTTAGGAAACACTTCACAGTTAACTTTTAACTCTTCAATGAAACCGCTTGCGATAAATTAAAGCAAAAAAATGTTCACGCTTATATTTCTTCCGTCTCTTCCCATGAATTTTTCAGACTATTCAATGAAAAATGATCGAAACCATTTAAGCCGAGTTGGCTTTCGAAATGCCGCTCCGTCTAATGCCTTGTTACAGTGTCAATGCTCCTTTTTGTGGTCGTTAATATAGCAGTTGAATGAATGTATTGTCTGTCTCCCTATATAATTTAGGTTGGGGATGTTGTAGGGCGGTGACGTTTGTCAACCTACTAGGGGGATAGGATGGAAGAGGGCAAGCGTCTTGCTTAAGGTGAAAATGTGATAAATTGACGCAACATTTTCATTTGTTTTAGTAACAACCCCGTTGAGAATACTACCTTGTAATGAAGGGTGTGTGAGTACTTATTTTACACTCAACATTAAAAAAGTTCAATAATGAATATAATAAAACTAGTCCTACACATGGCAAAAGATTCAGATGAGATTAAAATTTTTGCTTTTTTTTTTCGTACAATAGGAGAAGTTCCATTAACGAGAAATGCAATATTAAAAAAGGCGGAACTCATTTTAAGAGTGCTTAGTTATTATGTGAAATCCAATTCCCCACTACCATTAGAGTTTTCATAATCCGGATTTAGAGTCGGAAATGAATAAAATATTTAATAACGTTTTTTTTCGTTAACATTGCTTTATGAAGGTGATTTGAAGCTTTAAATAGTGCAACGTAATTTGAATATTTAAATTTTCATAAATATTTGAATATTCGTACTCGCTAAATATTTGAATTCTTAAATTTCATTCATGGCAACACGAAACTCTCCATTCAGTCTGCATAATTCTCATCTACATAGTTTCTATACACTACAGAGTAGCCTTACATGAAACTTTTCTTAATGTAGTTATGTAAAAAGTTCAAAATATTTTTTTCTTCTTATTTTTACTATGGAATAAATGTTTTTAATAAATTACATGTTTCATCTACTTCAAATATAGCTTTTTGCTTTTAAACTGTTTCAAACTTAGAAATTTAGGAACTCCAACTCCGCAGTCGCCGAAAGTAACTTTCATATAGGCATATTTCGATAAATATCGGAAAACTGAATGTAAACGCAGCAACATTGAAGTTTCCTCTTTTCAATGCTCTACAATATCCATACGATAAGAATTTATATTTATAAGCGATTTCTGAATGCTTTTTTTTTTGTATGTTTTACAGCTGATAACCTTGTTGTCTATGGCGAACTGCTTGACACTCTTATCGAAAAACCATTTATTCCACTTTACGAAACCACAATGCCAAAAAAGCGCAAGCGGAGATGTATTATAGATCTTTTAATGGGAAAAAAATTGTCATTTTACAGATGAAAATGCGGAATAAAACTAAATTTTTAGTAGCTATTTGACTGCGCAAATCCGCTTAATTAAGCAAATTTTTAGCACTCTCGTTCACATGGCCAATTTTTATGTAGTAGATTTAGAATAAGCAAGAAATTTAAAATATGGTTAATATACTCATTCTTAGCTAATATTTAAGAAATTTCTCCATTATGAATGGAAATGGTTATATGGTTACGCAAAAAAATGGCAGCAGAGGACTAGCGGTAATAAAAGCAATACTGGAATTTCTATGGAGGCATCTCTATAAATTTAAACGTTTTTCGGCCTGTAAATCGCACCTCTCGATTTTAGTAAAAATTTTATTTTTTAAATTGCAGAAACATGTTCCTTAAATTTACCCCTAACCAATCGTTTTTATTCATTTGTGCTACTGTCATTAGTGCCTTGAGTAAAAACTGCAAAGAACGTGTTGAAAGCTTATTCTGGTGAAAAGCGGTAAATTTCTTTGTGTCCGAACGCTTATGTTATGAATACACATAGATATCCTCGGTCACCGTTTACACTGCAAACTTTACAGTATCAAGTATTTAAATTATAAAATATAATGCATCTTTCATGTTACGTGTAATATGTAAAATTGCCTACACTAAAAGCATAATTTTAAAACGAGAAACTTGGAGTGGGTTTCGAATAGAAAATGATATTCTGAAATATTAATTTCGTTTTGGATCCCTTAGAGCATAATTTTCACGCGAACTATTGATCTCTTGGCAAACGCGCATAAAGAGAATGGCGGATCAATTTGGCGAGCCCCTTATCAGGCGTTTCCGTAAGACGCGCTCACACACACACACACACACACACACACACACACACACACACACACACACACACACACTTTTACTTCCTTCTTCTCCATTTCTATCCTCTCGTCTGTCATTTGTTGAAATAATAATGAAGCTTGCAAGTGCACTCATACGTTATTAACGTAACGCAATTTTTACGTGACGACGTAAGTTCCATACATCACATCAAGATCTTCGAAAGTGTCGTTAGCGCGTTTCTTCTCTACAATAATTGGTAAATGCACATGTTCACTTTGGAGTAAATAGAAAGAAAGCATTTTTTTTGTTGTTGTTGTTGTTGTTTTTTTTCAAGTAAGCATTAGCTGCTTGGATTTGATTTGGTTGATATCTTCGCTTTCGAACATATTTGGCAGTTTTGTTTAATACGTATTTCTAATCGATAATTAAAAATTTCATTGCTTAAAGAATGCATGTTGAATGCTCTATTACGTGGAAAACAAATATATGAAGCCACATTAACCTTTAAGCGATTATGTTAGAAAAAATTTACGAACCAAAAAAAAAAAGTTCTTCTTAAATGGCGTGGAACGTAGAAAGATTTAGATGGGGTTAAAGTAGACGGACTTTTGCAAATAAGTAATAACCGGAACGAATCTTTTAAGGAAGCCTTCTAAATAATAATTTAGACACAAAGGGAAAGTATAATTTTTTTAAAAAGATTGCTATTTTAAATTTAAAAAATAACTTTCATGTTTCTAAAAGGCTCTTTTGAATTTAAAAATTTATATAGTTAAGCGTTCTTTTCATCTGTTTGTAAGCGTGATAGTGAGCGTTGTTTTTCAAAACACTCAGAAGCTCGAACGACAATATACGGCAAGAAAGCATTCTTAAAAAAGACTGTGGAAAAAGGATAAAAAAAGATGGTGAAAAATAAATAACGTGAAAGGGTTAATGGTTCTCGGAGGGAATTTTTTCCTCATTTTTTTTGATGCGTTGTTTCAGCGAACGAGACGACGAACGGCGAAAAAGCATTGAAATTCAGCCAAGGCTGAAAATTTAGGGAAACTTGGTAAAAGCCTCTTGTTTGCGATACGGGGGTCGACGTCATCATCATCATCATCATCATCATCATCTTCGTCTTCTTCGCCTTAAATGTAATGAGAAGGAAAAAAACATGGAAAAATATGCGAGGCTCATTAAAAATGGAAAAAGAAGGCGACGGCTAATTAGGCGTTTTCTTAATTAGAAGGAAGTAAGAAAGCAAATCGCCTTCTGTCCGAGAACGTTAATCAAAGACTTCTTAAGGACGGGGGCGAAAAAGGGGCTTCCTTTGCATCCCATATATGATGATAATAAATCAATTTCACAACAGGAGGCGAATGAGGTTTGCAAATAAAACCTGATGATGATGGAAGAAGGTTTTCATTGAGTTTTTAACGATGAAAGCAATTACGTTATTTTTCTCTCTCTGATTAGAAGGCGCTTCTGCTCCGAAAGGGAAAAATCGCTCTTCTCGCAATTAACTTAATTCGCTTTCAAAGAAAAATGGAATGGAATATCGGATGTCGCTGCGATTCGTGCGAAATCTGTTCTTGGTTGCCACAATAAATTTAAAGAAGCATTAACTATATCACATTCATTAATTCATTGCAGTTCTCTCGCAAATGGACTTCTACAGCCGCGGCTCCACAGCTAATTTCTGAGCGATAAAACACATTTAGGAATGTCAAAGAAAGTTTAGCGAAATTAGCTCAAGCGATATTCGAGAATCCTAAACACTCTGACCTTTAAAAGTAAATCAGGCTCAAAAGCACATCTTTGAAAACGTGTTTCCACAAATGTGCCTGACATCGATTTTAATCTTTGCTATTATGTTAAAAGATAAACAAATGGACTATCATGTTTTTCATGTTTCGGGATTTGCTGAAAGCGTAAATTGATCGCTATCTCTCAAATTGTAAATGAACTTCCCTAAAGTTCATGTAAATATTCAGCATTATGATTCATTCATTTTTCAAGAAAAATAATTCGCTACACTCCCTTCATTTAGCTATTATATTTTCATTTTTTGCAAGTTTACTCAGTAGATGAATAAGTAGGCCCAGTTAAATTTTATTGAAACTTAAGCTTTTGGTTTTTTTAGTATCCAAAATAAAGGATTTAACAAGAATGAAAGAATCAGATCTGGAAATAAAATTATTTTTTCAAATGTGCTGAATAAAAATTTTTATTGATAAAATTCCTTATTAAATGTCCAATACTTTAAAAGCAGAATATCATTTAGATTGTGCAGTAAAACGAAGTAAATAGGCATTTTCTCAGTAACTGAATTAATGCGTTAAAAGACCTTAATATGTATATTTTCCACGTAAAACATTATTTACGCATCCTCTGCGTACAGGTTCCTCACCCTGAAGAAGCTTCTTGAGAATCTTTATACATACTGTATACGTAAATATAAGGTAGATTCTTAAATAAAAGCCTGATAACTTTATGATCAACGTAATTTTTTTTTATTATTTTATTATTGTTTTTTTAGTTTCAACATAGCGTCATTTATAGACTCCATGTTTTTATATAAAAAATATTAAAACGTTTTTAACGAGAACTTTAAATGTCGATGAAGTAAGGCGAATGACGAGCGTTTGAGTTAGAATTTAAAAGTTTATCGAGCGTAAAATGACAAAAATTTGCCAAGTCAGGTATGAAAGTAAAATATCTTTGAAGGAAACACGTCAAGAGATCATCTTATCGACAACGAAAAGGAGAGATCCCTAAAAAATAGTAGAAGAGCATCACTATTCCTTAAGAGAGAGAAGGAGATAGTCTATAAGTGAAGAACTCCAACATTCGGCCAAATCGATTTTGTCTCTACTATCTTATCTTTTCCCATGAAAATGACACAGGCGAAAAAAAAAAGATAGAGAGAAAGAGGGAGGTCGATCGAAGTGGTTCTTTTCCTTTTTTTTTTTTTTCTCCTCTTCCTCCTCCGATTGTCTGGTCGAATAAAATGCTTCAGATTAGCCGAAGGTTTTCGCAGGGAGAACCTCCGAAATGTTTTTTCTTCCCTCCGTCGGCGGTGACGGCTTTGCGCCTAAAATATTCTCGCTAAGCCAACGGTTTTCCATTCGGAAGTTTTTGCAGAAAGCGGATGAGAACTAATTCTGAAAGTTTACTTTTACTTTCTTCATCTTTATGTAGTAAAGTTTTTCTCCCCCCCCCCCCTCCTTCTTTCCCTTTCTTTTCCCAATAAACTCCACAACCTTTTCGCTGTTGTCTTCTTCCATGCGGGGAATTTCAAACGACGCTATCGATATGAATCCGCAAACGTCGTTTTGCTGTTACACATGCAAATCCATTCAATAGAAGAGGAGAAAAGGAAGACCAACGTCTCATATCTTGTGGTTTTTCCCTAAGCATTCTCGACATCCGGTCCCAATATTGGGTACGTGACTGTATTTTAACTTGGAATTAAACTGTTCTGTCGTACTGAAAATTCTCGAGGGATCGTGGACGAGCGAATCAAATGAGGTAATTGGAATGGCAAACTCAACCGCAAAAGCTAGTCTTAAATAGAAAACTTAAAATTCAATAACGTCTTGACTATTCTGTCCTTCACTTATTGGAAAATTCCCTTAATTGGCATTTTCTCCATTATAAAATCTTCCTTTCAATACGGCTTTATTGATGAAACTTGGTTTATAGAAGTATTTTGTAGGATTAAGTAATGAAAATTATTGGTTTTTAAAAGAGGCTTCAGTTAGATGCTTCTGAGAATGCACAATGTTTGCTAAAATGAATATTCATCTTTTAATGCGAGATAAGATTAAATTACTGCTGCAAAAATTACTGGGAAGAAATTCAGTAGCAAATATACGGTATATTTTCACCTTATTAAAGCTTTACCTATCTATACGTTCTACAAGAATTGCCAAGTTCGTGTTATCCGATAATTGCCATGATGGTGTTTAGAGCCTAAACGACGCTTTACTATTCAAATATTCTGAAAGTGGAAATTTTTCTATATAGTATTTAGATAAATGGAATCTTACAAGTTGCTTGGGATTTTTGCTTCATGCAAGTATATGGTTCTTAATTGCAATCAGTATTACAATTGCGATAATACAATTCTTAATATAATGTACAATTTCTCTTTACTTATGCGATTCTACTTTATATATACAAAATTATTATAAGCTATGAAAGTACCACCGTTGATTAAATTATGTTCAAATATATCAAGGCAAAATAAAGATTGATCGAAAGAATCGTGAACTTACATTCCGAAGTTTATACTTCATTTATAAATACCTTGCATGTATTTGTCTATATGGTACAAATTACTCTGTAAACATTTGTTTTATGATTCATGATATGCAATTTTTGACGTTTGCTATATTTTTAATAGATATTTTTGATTTTGTAGTACAAGTTTGGACTGTGAGTAACTAACAATCGCTCAGTTACAGGCTCTTGCTTTATTGTCTTCTCTTACATATTAAATTTTGTTGATCACAATTGACCCCGCTGTTGTAGATAAAAATTTTGGTGACAAAGTTCTAGTTATTGACATGTTGTACCAGTTGTTATAGTTCAAGATTAACTTAGTCAACTACAGGATCTCTGCTTCGGTGTTTAAGATGAATAGGTGCTTATTTTTTACTTTGTATTCTTTCATCTTAGTGATGTAGTTTAGTCTTGTTTTTTTGTGACTAGAGACTGTTCTTTTAGTTTTACTAAACAATTCATGGAATATTAAAGTAAACTGAAAATTATATTACTTAAATTATGAAAAGTTTTGTTCTTCAGTAATACAAAATTTGTCAATAAAGTAAATTTGAAAAATCTCTTGGAGTATTTAGTCATTAATTTAACGGATTGGCAACTTCAACTTAATTGGATGGCTGAAAATACAAGAAGGCCAAGTCACATATTTGATACACGTAATAATTATTAAAAAATCAGAAATCCTGATTTATACAATGAGATGCATGTCATTGTGTATCTAAAACATAATTTTTGTTGTCCTAAATTTAGATGTTGTTCCACAATTGGCGTTTATTCACAATTTATTGAAAGTGGGCTTGGTCTGTTTGTATTTTCAGCCATTCAATTGCTAATAAACAAAGTTTGTGTAGGCGTAATATGTACAAGACAGGAACGATTAAATTTTATTTGCCTGTACAAGGGATAGATTTTTTGTTAGAACATTGAGTCAATTTTTTTGCTTTGTATTAAAAAATTCAAATTTATCGCTTAGGCGAATTCATATTTTTATAAAATTTTTATACAGCTGTTTGTGATAATGATACGAATCTTAAAAGCGACCTTAGAAACAAACACGATATTATTATTCTTAATAACAGTCCTTGAAAACATTTTAAAGTCGATTTAGAGAGATAATTTAAATTCTCAAGCTGTTCATGGAGCTACAAAGTCCCGTCAAAGGATCGGAACAAGAACATAAACCCGCGAAAAAGGCTCTAGGCCCGAACCGAACACTTGTGGTTAAATTGCATTTCAGTGACATCGCCTAATGTACTTTTGCACTTGAATAAAGCTTAGACTTCAGCTATGGAGAAAGTAGTAGAACATTAAAAGTTTGGTTGACATTCACATCAAGTCGGAACTCCTTTGAGTGTTTCCCGCTTGCTTTACCTGGAGGGCGTTGTGGCGGATTTCAGAGCAACGGTTTAACTGCCCTTAAATCAATCCGAGTTTTTAAAAACAACATTTTCTTCCCTCTTTGCCTGAGATTCATTGCTCAGAAAGGATAGATAACAGTTTAGACTTCATTCGACGACAACGCCCCCGATCCTCAAACTTTATCACTTATTAAAGCTGTAAAGTTAATCAGGCTCAGTCAACTGTTTGATTTTCACCTTGTAAAAGCCACTAAATGACCTTTGGGTTTGTGGAAACCCGTCTATAGCTTTCATTAATATTAAACACCATCATATGTATCAAAATCATAAAAGTACTCTCCATATTTGAAAATCAATTAAAAATTATAATCAGTATCTTTTAATGGTGCTATTAATGGTGTTAAACGATCGTTAGTCTTTAAAAGAGCTTGTTGCGAATGCATTTAAATTATAATAATAATTTATTGAACTTTCTATTGGGATTTTAAAGAACTTCTCAGGCTTTGCTTAACTTGTTAACAACTTTTCCATTGTTAGGATGTCATTCTATTAATTTTGAAAGTTATTAAAAATAATTTTTATTCATCTCTCCTAAAAAAATCTGTAATAACAGTTTGTTTTCGCTGACAACCGTTCTTTGCTACTTAAGGCAAATATAAGTTTATCTTAAAAATTTAAAACTCGTATAAATCCCTTTAGCAAGTTAAAGGTAAATGTCCGGAAAGGAAGATTATTTGAAGATTAAGCAGGCAGAATATTAATAAAAATAAATAACCGAATAAGATCTTTTAGGGAAAACAGAATATTCAAGACTTTTCCCTTAGAAGGAATAGCGCCAAAATCGCGCTATGATTCATATCTACTTATTTAGTTATATTGTGTTTTATTGCTTTAGCCTTTGCTGCTACCATGAAATTATTTTGCTATAGCCACAGACGGGAAAGGATTGTTGTCCATTTTAATCGCTAACCATGAAGGCAAGTAAATTATCGATTAGCAAATTAATTTTAAGCATGAGTGAATTTGACGCGTTTAGCCTCAGGACGGCGACTAGAATTTTTGACTTCATTTCCACAAAGAATTTTCACGGGTATGTTTGTAATTGAATGAAGTAATTAAATAGCTAAAGTTATTCGTGTTAAAAGAAATCTCTTTTCTTTTAAATTATAGAAACACTTGAAGCGCTCCGACACTAATCGCAAGAATGACGTAATTCGTAATTTCGGCGTTATCAGAATCTGACCTGGTATAACCACACTTTGTTGCATTTCTCATTATTTTCGAATCCTTTCATTAGAGTGAGTCACAAGAGGAAGAAAATGATGGCTTTTTGGAGGAAAAAAGAACAAACTACCATTTTGGTTTCGAGAAAACACTATTCATGACACATTTAGGTCAGACTTGTACGACTGTAATCACCAGGTAGCCTTCTCTCTCTATTTCTATATATAGAGGGAGAATCATCCGTTCGTGAGGTATATACGTGGTGGGTCCCTTTCAGTTTGGAATCCAATTTTTCACCCTCCAGGTCAGAGAATGGATCTGTCATTTTCAGATTTCATTTCCCCCCTCGATTCTTAGAATCAATAGGAGCACTTTTAAAACGTGACAAAGCATATTTGGGCTTTCGTTCTCATTTCCTCTTTTTCATTTTCAGATTCACTGCGTTGTCATTTGTGTAATAATTAAAAAAGAGGTAATTGATTTTTTTTGGTAATAAAATGTACTAATTGCTGCAATGTTTATTATCGTATGGGAGCACCGGCTTTAACGGAACGCAAGAAGCGCTAAGCGATAGTTTCTGTGTAAACATTTAAATGAATATGATAAAAATGCCAGTTAGTGGATCAGTAAACGCTTTCTGTAAATTAATGTATTATTAAAAGGAATTACAAATCAGAATTATCGGAAACGCGACCCATTTAACCCAAATACTTTATAAGTTATTTTTTTTTCAATATAGTATCGCTTATTTTACGCAATCTTTTTTTACACTTAAATACAAAGTAGGTTGGGTTCTAATAACTCTTTGAGATTTCCATCTCTAACAAGATTTAATACGCTCTTTCATATTTTCTTTACATGCAGTGAATCATAATAATCGATTAACCTATAATTAAAGTAAATGAAAATGAACCTAACACTCAGGTGTTTCAAAATCATGGAATCCGATTAGTCTGTTCCGTTTACAATGAATTTCATTAAATTTAAATTTTTAAAGGGTAGGAATGAGTCCTTACTATATACAAATTTTAGAATTTGCTTATATTTTATTTTGGTCGAGTTGTTTCTTTATAGAGGTTTGAATTTTTTTGATATTTTTTATTTCTTTTCACATCTCTTTGTATTATTCATCAGCGCAGTTTGTCCATTAAAAGCTAAACATTGATTTATTTCCGTGAATCTCAAAGGAACGTTTAAAGAGGAGCGTATGAATATTCAATAAAAACTTTTAAATTAACTTGCTTATAAAATGGGAAATTGTATTGCTACGAAAAGTAACGATTTTGCTGTTCTTGTTTTCAGAATATTCCATGCAGAATTAGGAATTTCTCGAAAAGCCGATAATGTTTGCTTATTAATTTTTTCGGGGAATACTCTTTAAGCTCTTTTACTAATTTATAAGCTTAAATGCTGTTAGCGAAAATCTTGTTATTGAGAAATTATTTTTATTTGCGTCACGACTATTAATTTATATTTTTCTTCATAAATTTAGGCTAAAGAACAACAACACATCTGAAATCGAATTGTTTATTGTTTCAAAAAATTTAAATTATTTATTATAAAAATACTTTATAATACAATTTTTATATTAATATTATCTAACATGTCTACTATAGAAGAAAAGAATTGTTCTAATTGAAGAAAAAGTAATTTTTGCATTAAAAAATTTTTTGTAAGAAATCAAAATAAGAAATCTAAACAGATACGGAAAGACAGAAAAATATGTGATTTTTTTATTTGGTAAGCTGTGTCATTTAACGCCACGATCTGTGAATTAAGACGTGTGAACAAGTAGCTATGCTATATATGCGTACAGAGCAATTTTTATGGAATATTGTAGTGAACCTTCTGCAAAATATTTATAAACAGAGAAAATACACATTAAAACAATGACGGAAAGAAAGGTACAATCTTCTATATATATAAAGAAGGATGTTTGTGGGTCTGTGGGTGGGTCTGTGGGTGGGTCTGTGGTTCTGTGTGTACGTTTTTTATACAAATCTACAGTTTTATTCCGATCTTGATGAAATTTCGCATACATGACCTTCAAAGCATGAGGAAGGTCACTGTCTACTTCAGATTTCGAAAAAATAATAATTATTGATAAAAAATCGATATTCATGGTTATGGCAGGGCATATTAATGAGAAATATCGCATGACCAACAATGCAAGACAAAGTTTTTGCAACAATGGTATCAACACGCAATTCACAAACACTCTGCACGGACCAACAATATATATCTCATGACCAACAATGCAAATAAAAGTTTGTGCAACAATAGGTATCAACAATGGTTTCAACACGCAATTCACCAATAACAATGAGCTCAAAATGATGATGCAATGATAAAGCAATCCTTTCCAAGAATTATAACAATGAACATAAAATGATGATGCAATATGGATAAGTTTCAATTTGTAACAATGCATAGAATTCCTGTTATTCAGGTTTTTCTTAGAAAAGAGAGTTCTTAGTACTTAACAATTTCTTGAAAATCTTTAAAAATGATCAGTAGCTGGAGATAATGAAGAGTTAGCAGACTATTGAGAAAGAGTGGAAAGACGACAGAGAAAGCAAACCTTTAGCTCCGTGCTGTATTGAGCAAATGGGAAGCAAGTAAATAGAAGAATTGGCGACCGCTAGACTACCCAAAGTGATGAAAGGCCAAATTTTGCTTCAACACAGCGAGAGAAGAGTGGAAATTGCAACAACATCAAGTGTAGATCTGAAGTAAGATTATCTGAGTAAGAAACTATTGGAGCAGTCCATCCATTTTGAGCCTTTAAAAAGATTTTTTTCGAATTTTCATTAAGAATTTTTACTGTATTAATTCTAAGCATTTTCATGTGTTTATTTTTAAGATATTACAAAATTTATTTTAATTTTTGAGATTGTTCTGTTTACATCCCAAGTGTAATAATCCCGGGCAACGCCGGGTACTTCTTCTAGTTTTATATATAAATCAGTTACAGTGGCACGCTTAATATGATTACATTGCATAATTTATACTGTATTATAGATATACACGTTTTGTAAAAACTCGTTTTGTATTGTACACACGAGATATACGACACTCGAGTTGCGTTCGAAAAGCTGTTGCTCTCGAACGTTCTGGGTTTTCTGAACTCGACTATAACCTTCCGAGACACGGAACAGGCGCTCGTACATATTCCGCACTTTACACTATCTTACACTATCACCGATGCCTTATTCTAAACTTTTACTAGACCTTTTCAGGGATATAGATTTATTTAAATTCATTTCTACGGTTTTGAAAATGGTAAATTTAGGTTTTGTCAGTCACCACAAGGTTTTTCCGAGAAATGTAATGAATCTATTTGAAAACGTTTTCATTGTTTTTATGCATCATTAGAGGATTCAGTAAATTTTTGTTCTACTTAAGCAAATTACATCATCATACATGTCCAGTAATCGTCTTCAATTATAATAGTTCTTCTAATCCCCTAAGCCCTTTCCCTAAAAGTTCTTCTGAGCCCTTTCCTGTCATCTTACCGTTTACCAATTAAAGGTTTTTATCATAATGAACAAATTTCTCAAGTATCACTCAGAAATGAGCACGAACTAATTTTAATTTAAAATGTTTGATTATTCAATTAACACGATTCTAGTCCTTCTCAAAATAATTTAAGTATAGCAAATGTGGTTAATGACTAGGAGCAGTAAACATTTCCTGAATCATTCGGGTATATTTAGCAGTAGTAGCTATAAGTTTATTGAATATTCAGATAAAAATTAGCTGACATCTTTTTCGATTCAAAAAAAAATGATAAATTTCTTTCTTAGAAAGTCTTTAATGCGTATTTGTTCTTTTAGTGCTGCGTTTTCATTGAAGAAATTTGTTTTCATTTACGCTATAGACACTAAGCTGTTAAGCTATAAAAAGCACAAAAATATTCAAACACCACTTGTATTATATGCGAATTTTTACTCATGCACATATAATAGGTATATCTTTTGAAAGAAGAAAACCCATTTTGCTACTTATTGAATTTTCAGTTAGTTTTCTGATATCTGTTGAAATATGTCTGCGAGACCATTTAAAAATAGTTTAAAAAAACAAAGAGTTGCAGACAGCCACAGCAGAGGTCCGTGCAAAAAAATTTCTAAGTAACTCTGGAATCTCGGTGTTCAAGTTTTTAAATTCTCCAACAATACGCATTTATCTATCAGCTTTGTGAAAAGTAAATCTCATTATTTTTGTATATACTAGAACAAAGAACGCAATTTTTCCATTTAATACAGAAGGTTGATTGCGATCTATGGTAAAAATTTGGAGGAGAAAGTTTACGAAGAAAACCCTTTCTCCACCAACGATCGTGCTCTATTTGGTGACCCTGGTTGTGGATTATTGTCCTGCACCGTATTTTCCACTGTAGAAGAGATGTATGCAAAACGGTGAGGCTGATGATCTTCCATTTCTGTTTGCAAGTTTTCCAGAGATCATCAGTGGTTATTTGATGGCATCGACCAAAGGGCTCGTTTCAATAATCCTAATCCAAAGAAATCCATCGGGGATGCATCTGGTGACTTGACAGGGATATCATGAAAGGGTATAACGTGAATCCAGTTTCATCTTCCAAATCCACCATAAATTGATTGGTCGAGTTAACGTATGGCTGGAGGCTTTGCCTTGATGTAGCCAAAGTTTGCTTTTGTCCTTTCCATAAAATGCGGGGATATTTCCTCGTGGAAAATTGTACTGAGAACACGCTGCTGATAGGAAAGGAAATTAACCTTAGCCTTCCTATCCACTCTTCTATTGTGAACTTGCCGTTGTACGAGTGTCCCGCAATCACCATAAATCCTTTTGAAAAACTTTCCTTACATTACTTGGACTACTTTCGATATGACTTCTCTTCACGTGGACGGTTGAAAATCGCGCGGGGTTTGTTGCAATCGTTGAGGTAGACATTGACTTCATTCAAAGCGGCAACGTGCTTCCATCGTTCTTCTGTGAGGAACCCTCATAGAGCCTCCGACAGTTTCTCTTCCTTTCTGCGATGTGTCGTGGCAGCAGCTTATGAACACGACTCTTGTAACGCTTTTCCAGTTGCAAATATTTGTATATTATTTTATTTACGGTAGCCTGTGAAGTTCCTACAATGTTTGCGATACCTCCTTGGTTTCTAGATGTTGACACTGGACAAAGCTACTTGAACTATCGAATAACCTGTGGTGGTCGGCTTATAGGAACTCGAGGATTTTGCTGTTTCTGGCTAGTTCGAATTAACTCTTCCCGTTTTTTATGAAATTTTCTGCTTTCGGATGAAATACAACAATGCGGATGTAATAAGATCATTCTGCGTGCTTTCTGTCACGCGCACGTGACCCGCAGCATTCACGCAATAAATCGTTACCAAAGATCGTAGTCAACCTTCTGTATTTTCAGTAATTTTACTGCGTGTTTCTAGATAGTGCCTAGAAAAGATGGTAATTGATTGAAGCAAATAAGGAAGAAGCTCGAGCAACTATAAATTCATTTGTACAATTGTTCTAACGGTTTAGCGTGAGCCAAATGAGACCTTCCGTTATTCGGTTTCAAGCAGACTTTTCGGGTTAGTAGTCATGCCCTTTGCTCTGATTGCACGGTTTCAAATGGTTCCGAGCAATTGTATCACGCTTCACTGTTCACTATCGACCAGGACTCTGGCGATATGCATAGTTAGACAATGCAATAATAAATTATTTTTATTACAACCAACCTCGTATAAAAGAAATACGAACTCGCACTTTGCACAGTAATCTTTCATTAAGAACACAGAAGCGCTGTTTTTGCTGTCGGGTACTATGGTATATCCTTTGCATATGTATATTGCGCTACTTTCATTTGTTTATTAATTATGTTTTCTCGTAAATCAAGCAAAAGCGAAAAACTGTTATTAGGCACGCGAAAAGAGAAATGAGAGTGGACAAAAAAAATATTCAAGAAGCTGACATTCCAGATCCTCTGGTGTTACAGTGCAAATTCAAAATTGTTCCACACTTGGTCGTTCTTATATGTTCACGTGCTTTCACATCAAATTTATTAGCTTTCTTCGAAATATTACGTAGGATTTTCTTATAAGCCAGCAAATTCTCCTTCGCCTCCATGAGTGCGAGTGTCTATTGCATTCTTCGGAGAGATTTAAATCCCTTACCCCTTTGTCAGTGTACCTGCCCCCTATATCTCGTTGGGGGGAAAAACGAGACAACGGAATCTATTTTTAGTTTCGCGCTTTTAACAAATTTGCGAGTTGGCGATCGTTTAATTTCGTTGCCACTAGGGGGGCTTCAGGGGCACCGCCTTATTAAGCGGGAAACGATGCTTATTATTGCGCCATGTCGTAGGTATTACGTATGCAAATGAGGGACGGACGAAAAATCCACAGCATTCTCTCATGTGTCGATGCACAAGGGGATGGAAAAGAGCCGTTTATTTCCCCATCGCTTTTTCTCTCTCCCTCTCTCTCTCTTTTAAAGGAATTATTTGCATTCTATCGAGTTCGCCCGAGAAAATCTTTTTCGTGCATTCCAATGACGTTCGAGCAAAAACGACTCGACACAGCCAGCGATCGTTTCGACGACGCGTTACCTTGTAGCGTATACGGAGGGGAGAGGAGGTAAAGGGGGTATCACCATCTATGAAGGGTGACATCGACAGGGAGTTTTGAACTCCAATCCGAGCGGATCATCATGTTTTATTGCGACCGTGAGGCATTGCCGTTAAGAATTCACATTTGAGAATGTCGACGACGCGGCTAGACGAACCTGTCTTTCGGTGGAAAGTTTTTGTCTTACGTTGCTCTTTTGGCTGTGAAAAATGCTTTAGAGGTCGCACGATGAGCAGCTTTAAAAATTTAATTGCTTTAAAATTTATTTACACAGCATAACCACGCAGAATGTAAATATTACACGGCATGTACTGAATAAAGCAAATTGCTCACTCTGAAGGAACAACAAAAGAATCAAATTCGCTTAAAAATTTACATTAGAGAGAATAATTGTTCCGTAAGTCATATTTTAAATTAACTATGGCCACAAGATTGTTAATAGAATAACTGCAAAAGTTGAGTGCTTCCTTATAAACCTTCTCAGATGTTCTCTGAGTGAATGGCATAAGCACAAAATAGGTCTCTGTAAAAAGAGATATAAGATGACATTTTGCAACATATAATTTAAAATTTTCTGCTTATGTATCAAATGTTCATGCTTATACTTTTTTCTTTTGAAATGTGTCGTTATTCACATTGGGCGTATATTTTCCCCTGATAAACTTGCAAAATGCCTCGCTCGATTAACGCTCAAGTCTGCCTTGCACAATTGAATTCCTTCACGTTAATTTTATGCCTATAAAGCTTAGTTCAAACCCTTTCTCTCATTTTTTTCCTGAGCCAGGTCTATTAGCGAGAGATTTTAATCAATTATTTTATCGTTACTCAACAGTTTTTCGCGTGTACGAGCCATTTACCTTGAATGGCTTGGTCGTTGCGCCTGTATACACGATCCCCCGCAGTTCCAAACGCAATAGACCAAAGAAGTGTTAAGGAAGAAAATTTTTTTTGCAAGATCTATATTTTAATTTACAGGTAAAACTACAGATGAATCAATTGTTTAATGCTATGGAAAGTCTCCCCCCCCCTCAATTTTTAATCTATTTCGCAGAAGTTTTTGGAAATCTCTCCACACCCCTGTTATTATTGCTAATAAATCATTTTGGGAGGGATATTAATTATGAGAGAGTGATGGCTTGTCATGATGGGGCTTTTTCTCATTTGCCCTCTTTCAGGTTAACCCTAATGTCTCCCTTTAACCACCCCCTCTCGGAATGTAGGTTATTGCGTCGGGAGTAGAAGAGGAGGGAAAAGGACCAGGAGACATGAAATGGGATCAATTCTTTACACAGCGAAACAAAAGACAATGATTTCCCGGATGGTTTTTATGGCAAATGGAGGTAAAAGTAACAGAATTCCTTTATCCTTTTTTGCCACTGTTGTTTCTCGGATTTCTTCTATAAATTCTATTTAGGAGGAGAATAAAATGGACATTTACGGCAATGAAACTGCAACGATGCTGGACGTTCTTCATTTGCGACGAATAGGATTTTCTAAGGAGGAAATTGCTATAAAAGGTAGGGAAGGAAGGAATATAAAAACAAAGAAGGGGGGGGGGAAAGAAACAAAAGTCTCGTTTTAAATAGATAATGAGAGTTCTTTAAAAGGTTGTATAGGGGAAGGACGGGGTATTATGCAAGTAGCGACGATATTTGGGGAGTTTCGGCTGCGAGCGAGCTTTAAACGCCGGTAAGACCCTTCGGCGCATCCACGGGCCTTCAACAGCGACGCCGTGCTTTTGCAACGGAGCTAATTACAGGGCTCGCTTCCCGTGAGGCCCAGCAGCCTCCGCCTCCGACGGACACCCCTAAAAGAGGCATCGAACTTCGATGAGTACTCATTTAACAATGAAGATAGAAAAAAGTTAGGCAAAGATTACGCGTGTTTTGAAAAGGTAGCATATTGGTAAAAGATGTTCATGAACTCTTTACTCACTACATAATACGTGGAATTAAAACTATATATTCATTGTGTTAATTCAATTATTTTGATTAATTTAGAGCAGAATATAGTAGAGATTTTAAACTCAGGCACATTTGTTTAATGACATGTTTTCCATGATTATAATCAACATTTAGTTTTAATATACTGAAGTGAAACTTATTTTTAGTAATGTCAGATCAATATGAATTGAACGCATCATATTGCAAATAGCTTCAGAGTCTATTGTCTAATTCATTCCAAATCTTATTCAAATTGAATAGCATGATACAAGTTGTAGGAACACTTTTGTGTTAGTGTTTACAAATTATGTCATTAAAATTAATTATGATTATTAAATCAGCGTATGCGCTAATCTATTAATACCCTACTAATCTAATATTCAATGGTTTCAAGATAGCATTATTTCAATATTTACTTCGCTTTATTCAATTTTTATGATAGTGGACAAATACAAATATCCTTAACAAACGGACCACTGTTGTAAAGTTATCAGGCCGCGTAAAGGTGACCACTAAAATACTATCATGAATGCTTTGTCTATTAAATCAATTATGTAAATTAAATAAAAAAAAGTTTGTATCTGATCAACGCCAGCTGCACCTTTCGGTTCAATTTATGTGGTCAATTTAAATTGCCAAATCAAGATTATGTTAGCTATTTTTTTTAAATTGCTTATCTTTGCACACCAGCAAAAACTTAGAAAAAAACTAACCATTGAAAAACAGAATTTTACATTGAATTTTGATTAGGTGCTAATGATAGGCCATCGATAGTCCTGTCACGAAAAAATTAAAATTTAATTCATCCCTTTACTGAATTGTGGTGGTTTTTTTGATTAATTGAAAAGATTTGGTAGATTCTTTAAAACTTAAAAAGAAAACTGATTTTTCCATTATATATAAATTTCGTCACTAGGGGTTATTACGTTTCTTCGTGAAACAGAATTTGAATACGGATACGAAAAGTGACGATGTCCTCACGAGACAATTATACTTCATCATCCCATCAAAGAGAGATGACGAAGGAAAAAAAGAAAGAGAAATTCCTTTTCAAATCGCAAGCCACTTTAGTTCTAGATAATGCGAATGCCCGTCAATCACGAACAAACCAAGAGATAAGTTATAATTGTATATAATAACACAATTATAATGTCGAGTCTAGTAGCAAATCTACCAGACGATGCTAGCTCGTCTTCTGCTTGAAGATTAGAAGCAAATATAATTTTAATAAATAATACAGATTAGATATTGGAGATATTTTTATTTTTATATTGAAATGGATTTTACAACTTTAGAATTATAATTCTTTAAATATTACAAATCATGTGTAGCCTTTGATTAGATTAGAAGATCTTAAGCACTGCTTGATTGATAAGCAACAGTTAGTCTTGAATGTTCAATAAGTTGTGATTTGAATTGAGAAGTTTATATAAACAATTTATAGCAGACAAACTAAAAATAAGCTACCATTCTTGCTAGAATGTATTATAATCAAAGTTCTTTGTCCTCTATAACTTAAAAATTGGAAAGCGCCGATTTCATCTATACCAAATTTCGCGCTCTTCAATAAGATAATCCAAAATTGTTTGCCACTGTTTTAAATATATTCTTTATTATAAACTATGCATTGATGTTTATTGTATATAAAACTATGTAAACAAGTTTAGCAAATTAAATTGAGAGCATAATTTCTATGCTGAACATAATTTATATAGGACCCATCAGGTGAAGATGCGTACTGTATAAAAAGGAAATAATTAATATACATGTCCAATTTCCTTTGTTATAATGAATTCTAAAAACGATCTTACAAAGGACATTTATTTGTGCTATTCATACTAAAAAGTAGGCAGTAATTCATATACTCCTAAACTTTAAGAAGAACATTCAAAGGGAATTGAATTGTTTTGAATGTTCTTCTTAGGATGGCTGGAGTGTATTTCCTTATTAATCTTTGTTTTCATTTTCTGAAAGAATTTCATTTCTCGGAACGCTTTCTTCTATTTCAAATTTATTAGTTATTTATGCAAAATTAAAATTTTAATATTCAAAACGGAACTGCTATTAAATTTAATAATTTTTTTCCCTCGGACTGGACTCACATTTTCAGGAATTGAGATACAGAGCTTATAAGGGTTTGTTATGAATGTAAGGAAACATTGGTTTAACATGGCAGGGTGTTATATAATTTTAAAACGCATAAAATAATCAAAAAGTATTTTCCAAATAATGTATCGTTGGCAAAACATGTCCATTGCTTTTTCACATGGTTGCTCGTGTGTATCTTCTAAAATAAATTTTTTATACTGCAAAAATTGGACTTTGTAAACACAATTGATTTTCTGGAATCTTGCCTTGCTTTTGTTAAAAATGTAACTAATTTTACTCACACTTATTGGATAGGAAGGAGTAATATTTAAAGAAAATTTATTATCCTTGATTTAGAGGTGTTATCGATATTCTTGTTCTTAAAAGATTGTCTTAGAGTTTTAAGCTCTTTAAGCTAAATTATTATAAAGTAATTTCAAAATAATGATTGTATTTTTTTTCTGCAATCTACTAAGAATATCCATCCAATTCAGATAAATAGCTTATGCACTCCACTATTGTCAGGCCACCGAGGCCCATCTCTATCTTTTTAAGATAAAACGCAGAAGGAAATTAAAAATTTAAAAAGGAGGGAATTCTTTACCTGCTAAAATGACGAAATCGGGGCCGAAATGCCGTAACACTTCGACATAGAGAATCCCGTAGGAGAGTTGCATGCCCGTCGTCAGCACGTGTACCATAAAGACACACGCGGTGATTACCCATCCCCAGCCACCTTCCGGGTAGTAGTGTTGCAGTATCGTTGCCTTGGTGTCACGACGCTTATGCACATGAATCCCGTGGAGGCGTGAAGGTGCTTGAAGGGGCGGCAATCCGTCGACGAACACATCGTCGTCCTTGCCCGTGTTGGTGCTCGTGCTGCCAGCCGAGAGACCGCTGCTGAGTCGGGCGAGCGGACTGTGTTGGGGGCACATGGGATCGCCGCGGAGAGGTCGGCACTCGTCGGCCCCGTGTTCGGAGCCCTCGTCCGAAGCCCCGTTCTCGTCGCTCGTGTTATCCATTTCTGCATCGGTTGGGAGGAGAGACTTGTTTTGCCCCCCCCGCGCGCTCGATCTACACTGGCGTCATTCACTCCATCGCGGTGTGTTTTTATTTTAATGTGCAATTCTGTGTATACAGGTGTGGAATGAAGGTGGGAGGGGGAGAAGTGTCTGCCTCCCACTTGCACGCCCGTTGCCCGTCGACACCGCGAGTCGAGTGATCGTTCGGAAGAGAGTCACTCGTGGTGGCGCCCATTGCGACACTGCGTGGCACTACGTTGAACTTACCATCTTCATGTGAAAGTTGGTTGTATCCAGCGGCAAAATAATATCAATGAAATCTTTATAATTATTTTGTAAGGAAAATTTCTAGTCATTACGTTTTCTTATAAATATGAGAAGACAAAACGCAGAACTGCCTCTTTTGTATTCACGTTCGTTTTATGATACTCATGTATTCATAATTCTTGCAGCTCTTCCCTCATCATTTTAAAGCATTGCTAAAAAAGTTTAGAATTGTTAAAGAAATTATCAACTTAAAAATTTATACACCCTTAACAAATAATATAATTTCTTTTAAAATTTATATACACATTAACAGCTCCGTTTAATGTGAATAGCGTTTCGGATGGGTGGCTTCACTGCACTCAGGTTATTTTGAAATCCAGATCTGCACTATAATTATGAGATTTCACCTGTGCGACATATTAATAAGATTGAGAAAGTTTATTTAGTTTCAAAGGCCAATGAATAAAATTTGTATAATTTTTATTAACTATCTTATTCTGGATAAGTATTATACAAATTATCCAGTTACTTATTGCTCGCAAGCTCAAGCTCGGGATAATCAGAAAAGAAAGGGAATGAAATAAAATAGTGCACGAAAAGTTATACACGAAACTACTAATTCTAAACATCGATTAAAGGATAAGCCAAAACTAGTATCGCGAAATAAAAAGAAGATAATAAGAATAGAAAGAAATATGAAGAGGATTTTGAAAATATTGGAATATAATAAATTAATTCAATCTTTTATAAAAGTTAAAGAATTTACGTTAACAGTTATAGAGTTTTTAATATGAGGATTGGATGATAGGATTCTGTCATATGTAACCCCTAAATCTTTCACTTATACCTAACTGCCGAAATAATACAGAGGCTTGATTACGATCTTTGGTAACGATTTATTGCGGGAATGCTGCGGATCAGATGCACGTGACAGAAAGTACGTGAAATGTTGTTTCATTCATTGTGCCATAAAAAAATGTTTCCGAAAATCGGATCATACAGAGAAAGGCACATTACTACCCTTTCCGACGTTAATTATAACTAATCTGCCATAATTAGCGCATGCAAAAAACAAAATTTCTCTGTTTCGAAGAAAGGCAAGGGTTAATTCCAACTGGCCCGAAACAGCAAAATCCTCGAGTTCCCATAAGCCGAACACCACAGGTCATTCGAAAGGTCAAGCAGCTTGTCCTGTGTGAAAATCTAGTAACTCAAAGAGGATCGTAAACATTGTAGAAACTTCTCAGGCTACAGTAAATAAAATAATGAACAAAGATTTGCTACTGGAAAAGCGTCACGACACGTCGCAGAAAAGAAAAGGAACTGTCAGAGGGTTACCTCGCAGCAGAACGATGGAAGTACGTTGTCACTTTGGATGAAGCCTACGTCTACTTCAAGGTTTGCAACAAACGCTGCGCGATTTTCTACCGTCCACGTGGAGAGAAGTTATATCAAAAGTGGCCCAAGGAAGAATGTAAGGAAAGTTTTTCAGAAGGATTTATGGTGATTGTAGGATACTCGTACGACGGCAAGCTCACAATCAGAAGAGTGGACAGGAAGGCTAAGGTTAATTCCTTTTACTATCAGCATTATTTTCTCAGTCCAATTTTTCACAAGGAAATCCTTGCAAAGCCTCCAGCCATACGTCTAACTCGAACATTCAGTTTACTTGAAACAGGAATTTGTTATACCCTTTCATGATACCTCTGTCAAGTCACCAGATGCATTCCCGGTGGATTTATGTATATTTGGATTATTGAAACGAGCCCTTCCTCGATCTCGTCTAACAACCATTGAAGGTCTCTGGAAAGCCTGCAAGTAGAAATGGAAGAACATCAGCTTCGCCGTTCTGCAGACATCTCTTCTACAGTGGAAAATACGGTGCAGGGCAATAGTTCGAAACCAGGGTAACCAAATAGAACACGATCATTTCTTCGTAAACTTTTTCCTCCAAATCGTTACCAGAGATTGTAAGCAACCTTTCGTATTTAAATCAATGTCAGATCGCAAGGAAATAATGATGAGGGCGCTAATGTTATACCTCTGGACCCAGACGTTCGGGTGACAGAACGTTTATTTACAGGGTAGTGATAGTAAAATAGAAATCACTAAAGTCCAAGATAATTCGTATTATTATCCAAATTACATAGGCAAATTATAAAAAGCAGGGATCTATCTTTAAAATCCCGTTATTAATCCTTTTTAAGTTTCCTTAATTAAATTTTCTTCTTAATTAATAAAGCGAAATAGCATAATCTCCTTCATTCTGTAGGTGGATGCCATTAGGTATATCAAATGTTACTAAATTCTTGGAAATAAAAATTTGGCGCACTTCGAAAAAATAACGAAAGTTTAGCTGCAAATACTCTTCGACCAGACATGAAAATGATCAATATTTCGCATACGTGTCCAGACTCGGCCCGAAAAGTGTAAGACCCCCCTCCCCATCTTAGCTTCAAGGCATCCGTTCCGCTGTAGTTCCTTGCAAGTCACTGAAGGCTTTTTTTTCAATAAGATAATGTCCGGCTACAATCGTTTCTTTGTAGATTATCTTCGTGCTTGCGACATGCTGCCGTGCGAGCAAGGTCGCCAAGTTCCCTTATTGAATAAGGTGGGGGCGTTGCCTGCGATTAATCCAGAATGTCCATGAATTAACCCGCAAGTTGGAAGTTATTGGTAACATATCTCTCAAGCACTATCCAGCAACTTTATGAATCCAAGCGAGTCGAGTAACAGGTTGTCTCCAGACCAGAGGTGGATCTACTGACCCATCTACTTTCCATTTATTCTGAAAGTCTAATTATGTGTTCTTCTATTCTGAAACGGCATCTGAAAAAATAAGTAAAGGATAACCTAATTGCTTCAGAATTTCTTTTATATACGTAAAAAGCAAGGGATATCTATATAGAAGTCGATAGTCTCTGCTTTTAGATGTACAGTTTTTACTTTATTAAGATACATAATCGAGGATTCTGAGATTTTACTGAGGATAAAATCAGTTTTGAAGTTGCATTTATTAATATCGTCTATCAACATACTCTATAAGTTTCAGTAGTGTTATTTTTGGTCTCATACGAGACAATAACCGACAGCACTTTCTTGCTTATTATGGATAATTAATATTCTCCTCAACAACATCCACTTTCCCAGAGCATGCCACGCTACATTTTCGGCACTATTATCTTGATGGCGTCTAAATTTACAGTCTTATTTTACATATTCCTTTTAAAAAAACCTAAATGTTTGGTAGTTTCAATAACCTTTGCATCTTCCGTTCGCCGCTTCGTTCTTTTATTAAATTTTTTATTTCCCTCGCGACGCTCCTTTGCAGCGAAACGAAAAACGTCGCAGACAGACGAGACTTCTTTATGGTTCGTCACTCGTATCTCTCAAACGATTCCGTTCACACTGCTATTTGACACGTGTTAATTTACGTTTCATTGCGTGATCAATAGCGAGGAGGTCAGCCGATGAACCCTTGTGATAAATTTTAATAGATAAAGGGTTGCAACAATGAAAAATTACGAGTATTTTCCTCCGAATACCCTGGAGTGAAGACCGCATGTGCGTCACGGCGCGTCCCCTAGGATTAAAGGCGAGAAAAAGAAGAAAACGAATCTGGAAAGAGCATTCTCACCTGTATTGATTTAGCTATCGGATACTTTGCAATCAAACAGGTGCTTTAAATATGAATTAGAAGGACTCTAGTTTTAAGAAAAGCAACCTTGAGATGAATATTTCAAATGCTGAGATGCGACTTTGTCTGGATAGAGTGAAATGACTTTGGATGATAAAAATCAAAAAAAAAAATTTTAAGAATATTATTTTATGTCGTTATTTTACGAATTCTTATCACAAAGAATGTCTCTTCCTAGGTTCTTATTAGGGCGGGTGTTTTTTATTTATCACCGGCTTGTACACAGAAGGCTTTGCCAGGAGGCATCGAATTCGTCTTATCGGTGCTGATGTAAGATGTAGTTTATCGCTATGCCTATGGGTGTTCACATTACTTATTTATTTTTTTGGGTTCGTCGTGATGGTATAATACGATAGTAAGACTATATAAATTATAAAAGTTCCTGGAGCGTAATTCTAAAATCCGTTTTTGGATAGCAGCCCGGTAGGAGCACTGTATACTTTAAAGAAAATTTATGATGAGAAATGGTCTTGTAGTTTCCTCTCCTTTAATGCTGATACCTATTAAAAATTCTCGTTTTATACATAAAGCTGCTACAATGTGCTGAAAAATCACTGTTAAAAAGTCATTGGCTTCTAATCACTTGCATATTTTCGTTCTCGTTTTCCATTATAAGATGAATGTTACTTAACGCACGAATGCCTCTGATATAATTAAAAAAATTTTAGTTCACTGAATTTCTTGTGAAGATATCACAGAACAGAAAGAGGGAAAATTCCATCGGGTCTCATCGACTCTAAACAAATCAGATGAAGTGGAATGTAAACAAGAAGTTAAAGACATCCTTAATGGTATTTAAACCAGCTGGTACGGTAGTTAAAGTTTCAAGACAAATACTTAACAAAAAAATTAGTTGAAATCAATTCCTCTAAAATGAAGAGCGGCACAGCTGTTGAGAAGGAGAATAATTTAAAATTGCGCAATCCTGATTTGTTATTACAGTGGTTGATCACAGAATTAAAGTGTTTTTCTCCATCGTAGGAGTTAAAAAGAGGGAAGGGAAAAGCGAAAAGGAAGAGTGGAAATCATTCGGTAAAAGTTCCTAAAGTAAACAACGACATAAACAGTGGCAACTGTAAGTCGAGGGAGCGTCTGCTGACAAGGGAATTCCATTGTCCCATCCCAATTCCTTCTTCGTCTTCAAAATGTCTCCCCCAAGTCCCTTAAACGCCAATGTTCGTCCACTGTTTGTTTTGCTGAACGAAATTTCCTCCTCCATTTCCCTTTTTATTTTTCCCCATGTCTCTCTTTTTTTCCACTCCATCCAATTTCGTTTGAAAAGAGAAAACTGTTCAATCATTTAGTTATAAATGGAGTCCCGGTTGAAGGGAGATTGGAGAGTGAAGAAAGTTTGCTTTGCGTGTTTTCTTGTAATGCACTGTTTTGACACCCTCTTTCGGGTAATACTTATCCAACAGGGTTTTATCTCTTCTTGGTTTAAAATTTGGTTTATAATTTAATGTTTCGTACCGGGCGATTCAGTCAATTTCTGACCATTTCACTCGAATGACGTGCATTAGGGATAAACAATTGAAAGAATATGAGCGCCATATCGAATTTCTAAATAGTTGGAGTTTGTATTGTTGCAACGGCGCTGCATGAAAATCGTATTGTTGAAAAATGGCGCCCGCTTTATCAACAGAGCAGAAATGCAAGGTTATCGAGACAAAATCACCTGTAACCGTGCAAAGAAAGTTCCGGAAGGAGTATAAGTGTCGAGACGCACCAGACAGGCAAGCAATCATGGATTTTGTCAAGCAATTTCGTGCCACTGGATGTGTTAAAGGCAAGAAAAAAGGCGGGAGCGAAGCTCGTGTTCGAACGGCCGAAGTTGTCAAAAATGTTCGCACAAGATTGGTCGATTCCCCTACCAAAAAATCTGTTCGCCGCCTATCCAGTGAAGAAGGGCTGTCGTATACCACGACGTGGTGAATTTTGAGAAAGGATTTACACCTGTTCCCGTATAAGATCCATGTTTATCAGGAGTTAACAGGCACTGGAAGACAGAAGCGACAACAATTTGCGATGGAGTTTGGAGCAGAAATGGAAGCCAATCAGGACATTGTGGACAACCTGTGGGTGTCAGACGAGGCCTTCTTCCATCTGTCAGGTGACGTTAATAAACACAACGTTCGTTTTTGGGGTGTCCAGTACCCTCATGAGATCCATAAGTCACCTCTTCATCCACGAAAGGTTATGGCTTGGTGCGCGATTTCCAAAAGAGGCATCACACCACTTCACCGTAATTGAGGGCACCGTAACGTCACAGGCTTACCTTAACATGTTGGAAATCTTCTTCATCCCCGAGCTGCGAAGGAGGCGTATACCGCTTCGACATCAGTGGTTTCAACAGGATGGAGCTAGGTCTCACACCACTGATGAAGTGCTAGACTTTCTCAATCAGAAATTCGGAAATCGTGTTATTTCAAACAGGTTTCCAGATCGATTCGGGGGTGGCTTTCTTTGGCCCCCTACGAGTCCTGACCTAAACCCATGTGACCTAAATCTCCTGGGGGTTCCTTAAAGACAGTGTGTTCACTGCAGCACCAAGAACCCTAAACCAGCTGCGACAAAGCATCGTCGACTGCTGCACCCTTGTGGATGCAGAAATCCTGGATAGAGTTATGAACAATTTCACCATTGGGCTGCGAGCGGTTCAAAACGTTCGTGGTGGCCATATTGAGCATATCATCAAGACTTTTCCACGGGAATAAAAACTCCGAACTGCCTAAAATATCATACTGAAATGCTAAGTTTGTAAACATTAATGGGTCAATAAACAATAGTACTGAAATGGTCAGAAATTGACTGAATCACCCTGTATTTACGTGCATGTAAATCGTACTTTTATAGTCCATCCAGCCTTAGTTTCCGCGAAATGTGATGGCCAATTCAATTGTTGGACATTGTTGCAACAAAAATTAAACAATACATAATAATTGAAATGTCCATCACATTTCGCGCAAAATAAGGCTGGATAGACTATAGTGTTAAGTTTATGAATATTTCCTCCCCTCTAACAGAAGAAACAATTTAAATTTTCATATTTGTATTGAAATGTAAAATTGGGTTAAAGAAATTTTGGTTTAAATTGAAATGCTGCTATAGTCCATCCAATCTTGGTTTGCGAAAAAAGTGATGAACATTTCAATTGTCATGTATTGTTTAATTTTTGTTGTAACAGTGTCCAACAATTGAAACGACCATCACATTTTGCGCAAATTAAACCTGGATGGACTATTGCACAGCCTTCTAGAAACTAGCAGACTTGAACATGACGTCAATAATGTATTGTTGAAGCACTAAGATTGTGACGTTGAACTTACTTCTGTAATAGCATCACCAGAACAACGTAACAATGTTTTATCTGAAACATGTTTAGGTTTGGTAGTTTCTAGATGATGTTCCAAAATGAACTAACATTTTGAACTTGCCGCCATTTTTTTTCGTGGTACAACCAGAGTAGAAATTTTTATATGCTGTAATTATTAAGCATTGAGGTTAAATTATGCAAAACCACACAATAGGAGGTATCGCGATATGCGGCTTCCTTACAGTGCTCAAGCTCTGCCCTTGCGCAATAGAAATTTTTTCTCCTTCCTGTGGGCAGTGTGTCTCTTCGTAATACATCCAAATACAGTTTTCTTTTTCTATTTTCAGAAGGCGAAGGGAATGGATGAAACTTGACATTTTATCCATGGAAACATGACTAAGTTTTTCTTTTTTCTAGTATCCGAATTGTATCTATGAGTTGCACACTGACAAATATTACATATTTCAAATGTAATAGCAGAACAGCATGTGCTGCTCCTCCATTTTGAAATTCTGCCCACAATGACGTCATTAACTGCACACGGCGCATGCGCTGCCTATGAGCCGTCTGCTCTGAGGAGTGGGTTAGACAGGGAAGCCGCATATCGCGATACCTCCTATTGAACATCGCGTAGAACTTGTAAAAATTCACTTCAAAAATGGTGAAAATTTTACGAAAACTGTCAGCTCATTTTGGGACACCCTTTGTGGGACATTGTGAAAAAAAATCCGTTAAAAAGCAAACGCCAAAGAAAAAATGAGCTGACAGTTTTCGAAAATTTTCACAATATTTGAAGTGAATTTTTACAGTTTCTACGCGTTGTTCGATTGTGTAGTTTTGCGTAATTTAACCTCAATATTTATCAATGACAGCATATAAAAATCTCTACTCTGGTTGTACCACGAAAAAATGGCGGCAAATTCAAAAAGTCACTTCATTTTGGGACAGCCTTTAGAAGGCCGTGACTGTAGTAACATTATTTGTATTGTTTGTATTATTGAAAAAATTCAAATTAAAATTCGTTCGGCTGCGACGAGGGACCTTCAAATATAAACAGGAATTTATCAGTTAAACTTTATTTTTAGAATAAAGTGAAATGACCTACATATTATTTTTTCTATGCAGTCCCCTGCCTCTGTATAGACACATGTTCCAGCGCCCATAAAGTTGCTTAATTCCAGATGAATAAAATTCTTTTGAGTTGAGGTTCTTGGCCGACGAGCATGTGGTTCATTTTCAACTCAGTTTGGAGAAAAGTCTCTTTCAATCTAGAATCTATGAATGGCGCAAATCTTTTAAAGCCGGATAAGAGTTGAAAACAGCCCCATTTAGAGTGTATAAAAATTTAGACAAAGCGAGAAATAACGCATAATATTGTAAAGTCAAAACAGAGTATATATAATAAAATTAAAAATAAAAGCCAAATAAATCAAGCCAGACATTATCAACATAAAAATTGTCAATTCTAGCAAAAAAATTTAACGTTTGTAATAATATTAAAATTTATAAAAATGCTATAAATTGCTTTTATAACAGTGTGTCATATGAGAGTGAATTCATCAACCGGTCACGTCCTTTGTGTTCAAAATAAAAATCGCATATACGAGTATTTCCCCCAATATTTCCTCACTGAATCTCTCTATTACCATAGCTGAAAGAATTTTCTTTTGTACCAAGTTTTAAACTGAAAAGCTTAGAATTTCAAATTAAAATGAAAAATGAAAACAAAATTTCATTTTTTAAATATTAAGTTAGATCACTTGTCTGAGACAATTTGGAGGACAGTTTTCCAGGAGACAGTTGTCCAAGGTGCATTTGTCAGGGGAGGGTTGTCTTAGAACCCATCTTGTTATATACGAGGAAATATAAGAAAGTAACGCTATTTATTTTTCTCAAAGAACATTACAAAACATATAGGTAAACAACTAAGTGCAGCTGAAACTCGTTTCCACATTGCACCTTGACGATTTAGGCTTTATTCCAAAGCTACACCAGTTTCAGAATGCCTCGGCTCATAGAACTCCGTCAGCTGTGAATAGAGCCAATGGCGCACGGCAGATTTGAGTTCCTCGTCTACCCAGAAATCTCTCCATGGAATCAAAGAGGTGGTTGTTCGAGGGTGCTAAGTTCGGACTGTAGGTTGCTTGCTGTTTTAGGTTCAGATGTGAAGTGCAAAACAAGGACTCATCTCCTGTGACAATGCCATTCAAAAACTCATTTTCGTCCTGGTGTACCGCTGCAGATGCTGCAGCCTGCACGTCATTCTGTTACCGGTCGATACTGGTGTCAGAGTTTTTGGAATCCAACGTCAACAGACTTCGCGGTATCCAAGCTTCTCGTGCATCATATCCAATGCAGATCTATAGGATGTGTGAAACGTTTTACTCACTTTTTTCTAGGAAATGCGACGGTTTTCTCCGATTGTGTTGGTAATGTTCTCGATAATGGCTAGTGTTGCCGCTGACGCAGGCCGCCAAGAACGCTGTTTATCGTCAAGGCTAACTCTTCCTTCCTGAAACAGTTTACACTATTTGAACACACTAGAATAGTCCAGACGGTCGGCACCGTAAACTTCTACCATTCCCCCATGAATTTCGCGAAAAAAATCTTATAACAGCTCGCTGTTTTTCCAATGTAGACCATGTGATAGCGGCGGCCTAAGTAAAACGACTGGTAGCATGTAATGCGCGTGCGCAGGAAAAAGTCTTGTTATGCAATGTCTGTTCATGAACTCAGCCTTCATTTTGGCTAATGTTAACTTCTACACTTACATTTCCTCCGTTAAAAAATGAATGGGGTTACTTTCTGATCCCCTCGTAGTAAGAAAAATTGTGAAAAAGTGAATTGTGTATTTAAGTGTTGTGTATTTTCGAAAACCACGAATAATGAATGAAGTGTGGCTGCGACCTTGTCATGGTGAAGACCCCCGTTTAGAAAATAAATAGCTGAGCCACCAAAAGAAAACACAAATATAACTCTACCCCATGGTGGCTCTTTGCACACTGCTTTAAAATATTTTTGTTTTTTCCTAAGTAATGGGACAACCCCGTATTACAACTGGTTCGCGCGCTACATTTTGTGTGAGGACTCGTAAATCTTCTCAAAAGTAGAAAACCAGTACATTGAAATATGAATTTTCTGACTATAAACGGTTGTTTCTGAAAATAAAAGTTTCTTATTTATAAGTCTCCCACAGTCAGTAGTAAGCATAATTTAACCATTTGTAAAACAATCTCCTTCGCAGCATACATCACGTATTATTATTATCTAGTGCCATTTTAGAATATATATTCTGTCCATTGCCGTCCTTGAGGCCGTTCAGTCTGACGGCGTTTTCTCGATGACTTGAAAGAGAACTTCGAGAACTTCATCCTTCCCGGAAGCGCTGACATCATCTTCTCGCCTAAGATAAGCGGGGTTTTCATCCCTTACCTTTAAACACCGATAGATGTTGGCAAGTGAAACCCTTTTAGCAGCAGAACGAGTGATGATGTGTGTGATTCAACACATGATTAAATCTCTGGCAAATGCTAGCTTCGCTTCGCTTTGATTGATGTGCTCGTAATATGTTACTCTTAATTAACACAAGAAAATTTATTAATTGAAACGGCATAAATATGAATGCTTTAAAGCTAAATTTCTCTCCGTGTGTCCTCCTTGAAATGAATTGCAGCTTTAAATATGTAAAAAAATGAAATTTTATAACTTATTGATTGACTCCTTTTAAGTTTTCTTATTTCTTAAAGATGTTGGTAAGAAACACATATATTATAAAAATGTTAATTTTTTGAGTTAAATATTTATTCCATTATCAGTCTAAAAAACGACTTTGTTTGCTTAAGAAATGTAACTGCACAAAAAAGTTCAAAATTTCATAATTTATTAAAACAACTCTAAGAACACTTGTCTTGAATTGCAAAGGAAGACCATCCAAAAAAAGCTCCATTAGAACCTCCTCATCCTCGGGCTATGAAATATTTTCAACTTTCTTTCGAGCTCGCATTAAAAGATTTTTTCCTTTGCTAAACCAATTTAAGCAGGCATTCGAGAAGTTTAAAAATCTTTTACTGAGATTATTATTACGATTTTTTTTCCTTTCGTCACTTCTGGGCTTCGTGTTAGTTTTACATTAAAAACCCCAAGTAAACTTTGTTTTCAATTACTGAACACTCAGAAACAGCTCTTTGTATATTTGAGAGCTGTGAGAAACCCGATATTTGAAGGCATTAAACGTAAACAAAGAAGATTTCCGAGGCAACATATTAATGACTACCTTCATCTCAAGCCTAACTAGGTTTTAGTGAGTGAACCAGGGCTAGCCTAACATTAGGCCGAGAGAAAGACCAATTAGCGACGAAGTTCTTGAGCTAATTGCCCGAGCTAATGCCGGGTTTAGCAGTCAAGGATGTTATCATCTGCACTCAGAGTTTGGGAAGAAGGGTCTTCAATCGAAAGAAGAAAGAAGAGGACGGTTGGTGGAACCTTCGAGAGCAACGTCGACAAAGTGCTAGTCGAGCGCAACCCAACGCCCACTAACGACCGATAAGAGCTTTGTAATTATACAGGGTGTAACTATAATTAAAAATTTTATTCAAGAATTTTTTTGAAATCCCTGTCAGCGAAGGTGGAAAAAATCCTTTCATACCTTTTAAAAATGTTTTACCTATATGCAGGAGTGGATTCTTCAGTATTGCTGAATATTTAAAGATAATTGAATTAGAATAATCCATCTCAGTTAAGTGCTTTGAGGGTGTTGATAGTCCTACAGAGGCCTTAAATCTAAAAAAAAAAATCTAAAGGCTTTTTTTAAGAGGCATTTTTTTCATGTTTAATTCCATTCTCATATTCTTACAGTATTTATTGAAATGTTGCAAATATTGAAAAAAAAAACAAACGAAGTTTAGCCTATTTATGACCATCCTTTCCAGAAATTGCGATTTTCGCCCCTATCACATTTGTTTCCTTCTCCCTTTTCTTTACGTCCCAGTCTTCACCTCGTGATCATAACTCAACTTATTTTCACCTTCTCAAAATTTATTATTTCGACATTAAACCGTGCGAAGGTCGATCGAAAGTAGCGTTTCAAAGGAATATAATAAGGAGAGCGGGTTCCTGTTCACCTTTGACTCGGTGGTCCAAGTCATTGCACCTGGGATAACCAATTCCGAGACAGAACTAATGCAAGCAACTCTTTCTCTTTCTTTTTTTTGTCATTTTCAGGTGGAACCTTTTGCACCGTGATGCATTAGAGCTTTGAAATCAATTGGCACCTGTGGAACGGGCTTATCGCGCCAATCTGTCACGAGTTTGGAGCAAGTTCCGTGATTGGTGGGATTACCAAGTTGCATTTGTCGCTGAACTTCGACCCCGATTGATGACACGCGAATCTGAAGGTGGTGATCGTGAAGGATTTCTCTCCACCCTCCTCCATTTATATTTCTCTTTTCTCCACCCACGAAACTACCAAGTTTAGAAAGGAAGCTCAATAACATTTACATATAGTATCATATTTGCTGCACAGTTTTTATTAATTTTTTTTTAAAAATTTTTTAACAGTAAACGTCAAATTTTAAATAATAAATAAATTTAATGATTGATATGTCCACTTTATTGATTATCACTGTTGATATTTATTATTAATGAACTTATTAATGAATTAATTTTTGATAATGATATTGATAACGACCTGTTAATTAACTCTAACTACGTCTAAATTAGCTAACTTTAATTTAAATCTTCTTTGTAATAAACGCATTCAATAACTTCGAAGAAACAGTGTTGAAAGTTTCACTGCTGCTAAACGGACGATTAGTTTTCTCAAGCGTTTAAAGCCTGTTTGTTTTAATACATCAATAAAAAAATAACCAAATGAATGTTAGCAAAGAATACATGACATGAGGAATCAGGAAATTGAATTTGGATAATGAGCATTCCTGTCGGTTAATTTGCCAAAAGACTTTCCTTCGACAGAAAAGATCCATCCAATTAGAAAGTGAAGGTGGGTGAGAAATGAAATCATTCCGACGGATTGAGCATCCATCTGTTAGCTTGGAATTTTTAATAAGAGTTAATCAGAAGTGTTAATGGAATAATGTCGATTTTATTTGAAATGTCTACTCATCAAGAACTAATAGAAGAATGTCCAAAGCGAGAAGGTCGGATTTTTGTGAAGGCATTTCCGCTAGCCGGCTTGGCTCCCTTAATTGCATTTGTTTAATTAAATACGCTGAATTACCTTGGAATTCAAAATGTTTAAAGTTTTGTTCTTTTTTTCATGACATGTGTTTGCAGTTACAGCTTTTTTCTTTAGAATATTCTCGAATTTATGGTGGTTTCTTTTCATCTTTCTCACTGAATGTTCAACGTCTGTTGAAAGTTTAAATAAGGAAAACGAAAAAAAAAATTGGCCATTTTTAAAATTTTTGGTAAAGTAGCGCAATCCAAATAAAAATGAACTCGTGTTTTTTCCTGGAATCGAGGGACTTGAGGTCAAGTGCTAAAACCACATCTTCTGCTCTTCTTTTTTTTCTCCACTCTATTTTATTGGATCCAAGTGAAATGCTCCTCTTGTGTCAGCGAATTTTCTCGCTTGGCAAAGGCATCTGGTAGAGAAGGGAAAATATTTTTGGAGAAGAAAGGAAATTTAACCAAAAATAAGGTGAATGTTTTCCTTTCGTCCCATCAAGGACTCTGGTCCATAAAAGCTCATAAGGTTTCCTGTTCTTTGTTTTGGAGTTTTTAAAAATAATAACAAAGCTCTTGTGAAAATATGCAATCTACGTATAATTAATTTCTTTAAATGCCCGTTCTAGAATTAAATGTCGAATTTTTATTTTATTTAAAGAAACTATTTTTCAGTTTTAAGGTTTATTTTTTTGCGCGTGTGTGCCCCATTCTACAAACAATATAACAACGGGCTTAACAATTAATTGTTGTGAATATCAACAATAGAAAAATTCTCCAATATGCTTTAGTGGACCAAATACTTCATAATTTCAAAGGCTGATCAGAAAAGAAGTTAAATGTGCATATTTTCTAATAAGTGTGTACGTTTCATGGATACGCTAATGGTTCAGGTTGTCTGTGAACTCTTGTGGCGAGCGAGAGATGCGCATTGACATTTCGAAGTGGTCTCAGGTTGAAGTGAGCCAATTTTTCTCGTGGTTGAAACTCCTTGGTAGCTCGTCGACTTTTACGGTGACAAAATGATGGCTCAAATAACACGCGGAAAATTGGCGCCGCTCGTTCCAATCCCGTAGAGATCATATCATGGTTTCCAAATTCGCGAAGCCAGTAGACGACAAAATAAATTTCAACTCGGGCTTGAGTGGTAGTGATTTTCAGCTCGGACTTATCCCTAGTGATTTTCACTTCTTTCCTGAAACAACATCACATAATTAGCCAAAACATGAGGCTACATCAGCAAAGACATCAGTGGTATTAAAATACCTGAATTTCATATCGAAAAGCTCAAGAAAGAGCTTAACGAATAAAAACAAGATTCAACCTTTGAATAAAACAGTGTTTTTTTCTGAATAGTTATAGAAATAATGGGTTTTTTTTCTTTATAAATAAAATACAAAATAAAAATTTTCTTTATGCATGCCCTAATCTAATAATGTCCCAATATTAATTGAAGACAACAATTTTAACTCGAATGTTATATTATTGATCTAAGGAATTTAAATGATTAATTTTAAATTTAAATGTTGTCAGTCTCCTTTTAATGGGGAAAATCGTAAAATTAATAGAAACAAAAAAATAAATAATAAATAAAGTCACCAATCTTGAAAAACGATGAAGAAACTTGTGAGATGGAAGAAGACTACATCCTTTGAGTTTTCTTCCATCTCACGAGTTTCTTCGTCGTTTTTCAAGATTGGTGACTTTATTTATTATTTATTTTTTTTGTTTTTATTAATTTTACGATTTTCCCCATTAAAAGGAGACTGACCACATTTAAATTCGAATGTTATATCATTGCGATCACGTTTCCGTTATAAGAACCTTTCTTAGGAAACCAAACCAAAAGGAATAAAAGAAAAACTATATAGAGAACTTCAAGAACAAGACATAGATAAGTTGGTCCTTTTGGATCTTGTTCCAAAATATTTGATTTCTTCATTGCCTAAAAAGGTGACAAACTTTGGGATAACTTCTAAGATGAGAAAAATTTAACGAGATAAGTTTCTTTTTTTTCAGAGCGAACCTATTTTGGATGGTTTGCTGAGCTCATTGATGAAATACAATACCACAAGATGCACGTGGGACGATACAGATGAATGCCTTCACAAAAAAAGTTGTTTACGCGAAGGAAACTTAATATAACGAAAGAGGGGATGATAGAAATAACAAACTTGAGCAGAGATTAAAAATATAAGACAAGGATAGAATTTTCTATTACTCTTTTTAACTAGAAAAATATATCTGATCGTAATAAATTGCATCAATCGTAATAGAATTGACATTTGCTCGGAACGTTGCTTGATAACTTGGAGGCGAAGACAGATTAGTTTTACTTATCAAACTTACCTACACAAATTAATGTTTACGTTTGGATTAATTTCGAGAAGTACTATCCTTGCCGATATAAGACTTAGGACGAAAAGGGATGCTTCTGAACTTAGTAATTTTAATATAAAAATCTTCATTAATAATAAAGAGAACATTTCATAGCTTTTAAAACCAGCTTTTAAAAATAAACATTTCTGAGGCCTAGACAATTCTAATATAAATTTTAATATCGAATACTCTAATATTTGTTTTATTCTATACGTACTCTTATTAGCCAAATGAAATATTTAAGAAGATTTTTGTCCTGAGTTATAGAATTTTTTGGGCTTACTACTTTAATGATATGTTATAAGAATAACCCATCCAATTTCCCGCTCCACGACAGAGATTAACTTAGAGATATCCTGAAGTGGAAAGGAATTTCGGTGTTGTTGATGGGAAAAAGTGATTATTCGGTAATTATAAGATTTGGCTCAAGAAAGTAAGTGTAGAAAAATTATTGAAATTTTTTTTTAAAGAAATTTTATTTGAATCAATGCTAACAAAATTACTTACTTAGAATGAACTTTAGATGCTTCCGTCATGGAATCTAAAGGTGAAATCGGGCGTTTCCAGTTTGTTGTTTTTTTTGTTGTTTTTTTTTTAAGAGATCCCCTTTTCAACTGAGGGGCGTGATAAGCCACTAATGAAAGTCTTTGGAATGGGCAAGACACAACTCCAATTTCCCTTTTACTCTTTTCCCCTCACCTCAAGCCCACCTCTTGAATGGCAATAGAATTCCCCAATAAAGCGACCTGATTAACACAACATTCCGGCTTTCGAAGCAGATACAGAAAAAAAAAGTGGAAAACTTCCAATAGTGGATGGCCAACTGATTACAGTAAGATATCGTCCACGAAGAAGGTTGATAGAATCTATAGCTTTGTGTTTTTTTTCTCAAGCTCCACTGGTCCGTTTGATGTTCACAATAAAAGAAGCATTAAGTTTTTATGAGTAATTTTGGATAAATTACTTTTAACTTAATCAAGTTTTCTGCTAGATATCTTAAGTTCTAAAAAAGGCCATTGCGTCTCTCAAAGATTTAAAAGACTTATGTCCTAAAATAAATGTCTAGTTGATGAAGTAGGTCACATTTCAAATAAAGATATCAAATACATCATTTAGGTAATAAAGGTATAGAATGAACGTATTAGGGGAATGCTCAGATTATATTTACAGTACTGTTTTTTCACACCCGCATTGAACGTCAATAAAGTAATGAAGATAAAATGCCACATTAAAAGAATTGACTTTTAATGTCTTGGACGATCGTTTCATAAACTGGCGTCTACAGAGCGAGCAATTTTAGACTTGTCGTTGAGAATGAAGGCACAGCCTTCGAAAAAAGTATCCGGCATTTCATATATCGGACAATTCCTTCATATACAGGCAATTTTACATTACAGTTCCTTCTTACTTTTTCATTAATTTTAGAGTTGGCGAACAAATTAAAAACAATTTTGATTTCTACTGAAATTTAAACAAAGATTATTCAAAAATTACATAGGAGAAAAGCTAAGGGAAGAAAAAAATTATCCAAAAATTTTGTTTATTTATTTATTTATTTATTTACTATGAACACAAACAGGTTTCCCCAATTACTATGTTCACTAAAATTTGCAATTTCACGAGTTAAAAGTTTTTTCAAATATCTCAAACTTGCAATTTACACAATATAAAATACAATATAAAAAAACAAAAACAAAAGTAAACTATCAATAAACATAATTAGAATAAATTTTAAAAATGATTAATTACATAATTGGTTAGCGCGTTGGCGGTCCGAGCCAAAGTTTCCTGGTTCGATCCCGGGCTGCGGAATTTTCTTTCCTATTTTTCATCCTAGTATTGTTACAAGTTTTCACAAAAGCTAGCAAATTGATTTTGAGTCCTACTGAATATAGTTGAATCCCAGTTATCTGACACAAATGGCCGGCCGCTTGTCGAAATGTCGGATAATACGAAATGTTTGCTAATACGAAAATTAAATAAATCCTTTATTTTCAGTGTTTGAACTAAGTGTTATTTGTGAGAATACATTATGTGTTATTTTAAGCATATACAAGATATTCATTTGAAAGTACATAGATACAAGGTGTTTCTAAATTATCTCCCTTATTATACATGTTTATTACTCAAAAACTATTACAGGTTTTAACGTGATTTTTTTTATTTACAGTTTCTTAGCTTCGCGTGAGTTGATAAAGAAAAACGCGGTTGGCGAGTGGTACCATTGTTGGCGCGTTGTTCCATTTTTCGCGAGACAAAGCTCAACGTGTGTTATGGTTTGCGGAATGTTCAACACAAAGTTTAAAAAGGATTCTCCAAATCATAAGTCAATTAAGTTATGGCATGAAAAATTTTTAAACACAGGCAGCCTGTTACACAAAAAGGGTACTGGTAGACCTTCTGCGATACCACAAAGAGTAGAAAAGGTTAGGGAGGCGTTCGATCTTAGTCCTTGTAAAATACTTCGCCAAGCGGCTCGTCAACTGAATATGCTAATGACATCTGTACATAAAATAGCACCGTCTTCGTCTTACACCCTACAAAATCCATATGATGCATGAACTGAAGCCAGGTGACCGACCGAAGCGCAAGATGTTTGCTGCGGATATGCTCCAAAAATCTACAATCCGTCCTTGAGGACATTTTGTTTTCTGATGAGGCAACATTCCATACTTCCGGAGCAGTAAACCGACACAGCTGCCGCATTTGGGGCCCACAAAACCCCCACGTTCTACGGGAGCATATACGCGACAGCCCAAAGGTTAATGTTTGGTGCGGTTTAATGCATGATCGAGTAATACCTTTCCTTTTCGCTGAAGACACCATTACCGCTACAACGTACCTAGATATGTTGGAGAACTACCTGATTCCACAGGTGGAAGAACTGCAGGCCAACATAGTCTACCAACAAGATGGAGTACCTCCTCACTGGGGCCTGCAAGTTAGAAAATTTTGAAATTGGAAACACTCAAGTACTTAGTTATTTTTTCCCTAGTACTTTCAGTTTATGCAGAAATTTAATTTGTAATGAAGTACCTAAGAATATTTCGCGAACAATTCGGTTAATTTTAGGATGCCTTGTAGAATTTTGCATCCCATCTTCAGAACAACAAAGCGTTAATTCAGTTGTAAATCTCACTAGAAACATACAGGAGATAACTGTTGATAGATTTTAATAAATAAATACATACGATAATAAAATAATTTAAAAATTAAATACATATATAAATTAATTTTAGTGATAAGTATTATAATAAAAGTAATCAACAACTAATAATCGACAAAAGTTATTATAATTATTTTTCGCAAACTATGAATTCTCATTATATGCTTAATTAAAATTAATTGCCTAATACTGAGCGAAGTTATTAATTGTAGATTCTGTTGTAATCGAATTAAACGCTATTTACTATAGCAATAATTGGTATAATTATTAGGTCATAATTAAAGAGTTATTTAAAATAGTTCATTAATTGTGAATGAAAGGAACGTATTCTATTAATCAGAATAAAGGGGATTATTAGATTAGTTAAAATATAAAATAAGTATTAATATTTAAAGATATCCGCATTTATTTTCAGTGCTCTATCTTCTAATTAGCTAAATGTATGCTATTCATTGGGCTTTACTCTTGAATAAGTCATCTTAAGCGTTTATTTACTTTCTGAATTCCTTCATCAACTGAAATAGTTTTGTTCGTTCTTTATCTTTCACCATCGACCTACTGGCTCCTACTAATCTATCCACAAAATCTGTAAACATGATTGGTGACGATTGAATGGGTTCAGTTATTTTTATAAAAGGGCCTTGCTCTTTGAAACAAATGCTTTATTATATGAAATTAAGAGAACTTTTAAATTAGGTAATATAAATTAAGGGAAAAGCCTTCAAAGCAAATTGAAAGACCTTCTTATAAAACCGGATGAAGTGATTATAAGATGAACAGACTTGATAAAAACGATTTGGACTCATAAATTACTTTTTGTGTCGTATTAAAGTATAGAGTTCGTTTGATAAGAGAATTTCGAATTAGGATTTAATTATTATGTATTCACCAAATCCAAGTGCATTTTAAATTAAAAATATCTTTTAAAGATTTTTTTAGAAGTTTCATGGGATATCTTCCAACTGTCTTTTGAGTTTTAATTATCTTCCCCATATATCAAACTGGGTCTCTTTTACTGTTTTCCCTTCATCTCTCCACCTTTCTGATGGAAAAAGCCAATTAAGGAAGGTGTACTCGAGATCACGTCCGACTCAAAGACGTCAAGAATGTAATTCTTGGGTCGGGAAAAGAAACGTCAACCAATCATAAGTGTCTCTCTGTCAGCACTCGTACGTGATGCCATTTATCGTGTCTCCAAGGAGAAGTTGAAAAGAACCCAAAAGGGAAGGTTCATTAAAACGGACAACCTTGTCTATCAGTTTAAAACTTTGAAAGGTATGGTACGAGATTTAAGTCGAGGTTACGTGGGGTTTAAAATGTTTACCTCTTAACACTGCGTTTTTTTAAATCGACTAAATTTGCCATTTCAATGCAACGACTCCCTAAACGTGATGTCATAGACGATCAATAGGTTTAAAAAATTTGCAAATTCATCGTTTTTAAAAACACCTGTGTCGCCATTTCTTGCTATTTCGGCTTAAATCTGAGCCACTGGTTTTAAAAGGAAGATTTTGCTGTTCATAAAATTGTTTTTATTATATTTTTAAGGCGATTTTTAATATTTTTTCCAATGACTGCCGTTCCCTTGTTTGAACTTTCATTTTAGAGGTGTGCACTGTGCGCAAAAGGTTGAAGAGAAAAAGAGCCACGAAAGAAATAAAAGTTCAGTCTTTTTGCTGATTGAAGCTAACATTTTACGAGTGTTAAAAATGGAAAAAAATCTTTTATCGCCTTCTGGTCGCAAAAAAAAGTAGAGGAAACTTTAAAAATTTGATGGATTATTCACTCAGTACTTTCTGTTGTTCAAGTTGACGCGTTTGCAGTCTAGGATTTTGCTTTTTCTAAAATCGGTTTATTTTTGTTTGTTTTATTTTCGTTTTACTTTCTCCACCCTTGTCAAAAAACAAAACAATTGAATCATTTCTTTCTTTCTCTTTTTTTAAAGTAATTTTAAACTAAAAACAACCAATTCGCTTTTGGTGTGAATACCAAAGAATTTGTTATTCTAAGAACAAACTAATTAAATCCTTTATAGAGATCTGACAAAATAATTAGAACTGGCAATAAACAAATCAAGTAGCAGCAATAACAATTTAGCAACAAAAAAAAGGCCTCTTTGTCAAACCCTTCTAATTAAGTTCAATTGGTTGCCATTTGACATTTGTTTCAATCTGTAAAGGGATATTAACCTCTGACAACCTAACAAGGCATTTCCAATAATTATCAAAGGTGAAATAATTTATCGATTGAAACTAGTCGATAATTAATACAAACCCTTTAGTTTAATTGGGAACTGGACAAGAACCAGTGAGGCTTTATAACCTACTATTCAGCTGTCATTAATTTGGCGAAGAGGAGGAAGCAATCTGACTGCGCATCAGTTAATCGATTGTCCAATCAAATAGGTGACGAAGTCAAAGGACCCATTGTGCGCTCTGGAAAAGGTCTTGTCAAAGGTACATGAGGTTCTAATCATAAAGAATAAAACCATAAAGGTGAACCGGTTTTCTCTTCACCCTGAAGGCTATGGCAGTAATTCGTCGGGGTTAATTGAAAATCTCCAAATATTCTTAGATTAATTATTTAATAAATGAAAATCGAATGAAAAGGTTATATCTCAAGAATCATAAACCCAGAAAGTTCATTTTTTTCAATTGTTTTTGGTAGTTGAAATAGAAAAAATAAATTATTAATTAATTTGCAAAGTTACAAAACAATCCTTAATTTCCAGAGATTACTCATATAATCAGAGAATTTTTAAAAGATCATGATTAGTACGTTTTCAGAAGATATGGATTTCAAAATACTTCAGTGTTCCCACTAAAATTGACAGAGGGCAGGGTGTCAACTGCAGCAAGAGGGCACATCATGCAGTGTCAAGGCATCTCATAAGGAAGGGGGGCGAGGGGCTTAGGATAGGACTAAGCCTAATTGTGTGCTTTCTGTTTAATAAAATCAGGCGGAAGGATACATGAAAGAGCAAGAGCAAATTGATAAGCACCATTTTCGCGGAAAAGCACTGTTTTTGGGAACGGGCGCACTACTCTTCGGCAGGGCGCACTACTCTCGCGGCAGGGCGCAGCGCCCTCCTAAAACAGGCTACCGGGAGCACTGTTACTTTAAAAAGGACTTTGCTATTTAATATGAAGCTTTTAATATGAAATTTGGTCCATAGTTTATTTTATAATTAAAGACTCGCTAAGAAAGGTTTTTTGAAAAATCAACCCCTAAGGGAGTGAAATGGGATGTAAACATTTGTATAGAAAATTCTATTTCTTATGTGTATCAACTTGAAACTTGGTATAAATATTCTTCAAATCAAATAATAAAACACACATTTTAGGATTTTTCAAAACAACCCCTAAAAAGGGGTGCGACAGAACGTTAAAGTTTGTATGGGAAAATTGCATCCCTGTGGTTATCGAATTCAAATTTGATATATATATACTCTTCAAATCATATATAGACCAATTTTACTATGTCGTCTATTTCGTCTATTCACACAATATTCTTAACTCTCATCAACATGGTTTTGACCCCAATCGCAACACAGAAACAAATTAACGGAATTTGGCGTCTCAGAAATGCCCGCTAATAAATTTGTTTCTGCAATATTCATCGATTACTCTAACGCTTTTGACAAAATTCCAATTTCTCTTCTTTTATATAAATTATCATCATTTATATAACATTTTGATTTGCATGCTTTACATGGTGGAAATATCAACATTCAGTTTTCCTTGTGCAGTGTGACTGTTTGTAAGCTACAAACGGTTCATCACGTGATTGTGGGTGATTGGTTGGTCCGATTTGGATAATATTTTTTCGTTTTTTTTTTTTTTATGCTGAACAAGTTTGCAATTGGGTTTTTTTCTCTATCCCTTACGATTTTTGAGATAAATTTTGAATGTGTCCTAATTTGCATATTTGGGATGATAAAAAGTGCACCATGGGATAGGCCACCCACAACTTCCTATTCATTGGATTCATCAAAATTGACATATCTGCTTCGATTCAAAAAATAAAAGGGGGCTTCAGACTTTTGTATTCATCCTGTATAAGACCGTTAATTCGCTATTGTTGATATCAACTCCTATTGTAATTCAAATACGCCATGAATGACGCAAGTATTCTACTCGGTATGGTGATGAAATCTGTTTAAGTTCATTAAGCATAATTATTGCATCAGATGCAATTCTTATATTGGAGTAAATAATTGGGCTTCTTTGCCAATATAGTTCAAACAACTTCTAACAAACATGGATCTTAATTAACGGGTCTCAGTAGGGCATTACTGTATTTGAACAAACTAAACTAATAAATAAATAAATAAATAAATAAATAAATCTCCGTTTAAATCGATCAAACCCCTAAAAAGAGGTGTTTTCAAACAATGCAGCCAAGGTTTTCAAGCAAACAGTAGACGATATTTTAAATAACTATTTTGTAAAGATACTGTACATGTATAAATGAGTATTTAAGCAAACACATGCTTGACTTGTTGGATAAAAAAATAAGTATTTTCGGTAACCTCGCTTAAAACAGCCACCGGTTAATGTGGCCACTTAAGCATGGTCCCGAGGTGCCATATTAAGCGGCGACCACTGTATTTCCTATCGCATGACCTAAAAATTACCTTGGAGTTGGGGTTTCTATAATTACGCTTAATTAATCACAATGACCAAACTTCATTGGTAATTATAAATATTTACCGGTAAATGTGAATAATATGCAGTATTTATCACATTTATCAAAAGACCTGGTTAGTATTAATAATAGCCGATTATTATTAATAATAACCGGATTTTTTACTTTAACCGTAACATATAGACTCTTCAAATCGTATATAGACCAATTTTACTATCTCCGTTTAAAATCGATCAAAGTTTAAATGCGAAAAAAAGTCGCGGGCAAAAGCTAGTCCTTACATATTTGATTCAATCTTTTCAATCTTCTGCAATTTTCTATAGCATGTCTAATTAGAAGAATGTCTGCTGTAATTTTCGACTTAAATAATTATTCTAATTAATATTTATATAAATGTATACAAATTTGAGAACTTGAGAGGAACCCGCCATTGGATTACGCGAAGTAAGCTAGTTTTGTAGAAGAATCGCTCACTATCTGGGACGTAGTTAAGCCATTGTGGAACAGTGCTGGCAACACTAATGTTTGGAAATATTTGCTGTTGTGTTACACCTATGTGGTCTACCGGAAAGTTTCAAATCTTTTCTATGACAAAGCTGATTGTATATCGTCACTTTGACAGCTTTCAGGATCTTGATTTGTAGTCAAGACTAGCCACACTCTCTCCATAACTGTTGTTAAAGATTTTGCAAGGAGAAACTGCTGAAATTATCTTTCGGACGCACACTCGTTCATACATGTTTAAATGCTGCATTCTCGTCTTCCTTTAGGAAATGTCATTTGCGGTCGATTATTGACTGTTGCTTCTGGAATGATGTCTTCCTCAAATCTTCCAGAACTTATCTGGGATGGCATTGCATTGTTTTAAGTGGGAGAAAACCACTTTCTATTGAATAACTATATACATTCGACTAACATTGATTATTCTCTACGAGAGGGACGTTTGCAGCATTTCGATGTGGTCAAATATTATTTAGACCTCGTTGTTTACCTTTGGTGCGGTATTTGAAAAGTCATTAAAGAGCACAATAAGATGCTGATAATTCGAATCATTGCTAATCAAAACCAATATGTTCGCCTCACTATTAACCATAAAGGATAAGGAACATAATATCATTATTATAGCCATAATATTGAATATAAAATTTTTTAAAATATCCAGTTTTAAAATTTTGTTTTCATTTAGTGTTTCTATTTAACTTCCATAAACATCCCATCTGCGTCTTATCAGCGATTCTATTCAACGTTCTATCAACCCTTAGCATTCGCTGATACGGAATTGAACGATAAAGTTCTACTGACGTGCTAAGTTTAATTTCTTCGTTGATGCAGTCAGATGGGCACGACGGATCTCACAATACATTGCTTTAAACTTAAACATCAGGACAAGTTTCGAAAGAGCGATCACCCCTGTAATGCGAACTTGTTTGTTAATCCAATAGAACTCCAGTTAATTCGAATGTTCACGGTTAGACTAATGATAATGCAGTTAGCCTCTCACTAATGACTGCATGGACACTCTTTTGATCAGCCAGATCCGAGGCTTGGACATTTAGGAAGGTCAGCTGCAACCATTTAAGTATATGGATATGTTGCATAAGAAGGGTGGGATTATGCGACTCCAAAAAAATCGATTGCCTATATGTGAACACATTGATAACAGAGACAACCATGCAAATCTTTTTGAATTATAAAACTCATTTATTTATTTATTTATTTTTCAACGTTATATTTTAAAGTATAAAACACCGGAATAAGATTTTCTTTAGAGGTTTTTCATAGGAACTTTTTTTTTTTTATTTTACCAGCAAAGTTTATGTAGTTTGTTTCGGAATTGTATCAAGAGCACCATCTTTAAAATATATTCATGAACATCGCAAGTTTTACGAGCTGTCATCATTGCGTTGTGAGCGAAACACTTCGTAAAACGACAATAAACGAAATGTTAGGATGTTATGTGAAGCATACGGCCAAATTTAACAAGAAGAGACTTGAAAAAAATTTACTTACCCTCTCAAGCATCATAAAATTTAATGATTCGGCTTATCTTAGATATTTAATGCTCAAATTAATTTTTTATTCCTCTTATCAAGCTGTTTTTATATGCAGACAAACAAACTGCTTACATGGATGTCGATTACAATCGCTGAAGTAGACAAACCTTTTATCATCTCTTCCTAATGCTATTTTTACGTTACTTTACTATTTTCAATTCTTTTTCTCTCTTCTTTATTCTTGTGTCAAATTGTCTTTGATCCGCAGAGATAAGAATTCAGCCGCTGCCATGGCGCGTGGATTTCCCGGCACAGAGCTTTGAAGATCACAAGAGGATTTCGGGTTTTATTCGACTCCTGTGATAATAAAAAGATGACAGATGAGATAAAACTATAATAAATTTCCTCTGATGAATTAACGCCAGTTTTAAATGATGTTCCTCGTGACACGAGTCATAAATTTCAACCTCCTGCAGCCATGTTGATCTAAACTAGCGCTCCCAACTTCATTCTCCGCTTTTGTTCGATTTTTACCAAATCGAGTGGAGAAAGACCAAAAATTGATTTTCAATGGCGTCAAATCTGATTTCAATAATTTCGAACGTAATTTTGCTTACGTTAAGAGAGCGCGTCGAATATGCACAATATGCCCTATTTTATGAGCAGAAAATTAATTAATTCATTTCCCTCCATTTATGATTAATGGTTACTAGATATTTTATCAAATGACTGAAAATTTTATGTAGCAATAGAAGTTTTCACTTAAACATTTTTGAAGCTTTCTATTTAGAATCTAATAAATCTAAACACCTGTAATTGAGTTTTCCTTTTAGGAAACTTGTATCTTTGTACTTAGTGCTGCTTTGTTGAGATATACTTTTATATTATTCGACTAGAAGACTTGGTTGGTTAATTCTTCGTTTCCGTCACTTTGTGAAGTAAGAAAGAGCAGTTTGAAATGGGGAGAACTGCAAATTGTTCGAGGGTCTACAAGGTGAAAGTGAAAAGAAAAATCTTGTTCTGCTGTTGATTGAATTTGCCATAAGTAAATCATGTTGGAGAAATCGATTCGAGATCGAAAAAGTTTACCGAGTTGTATGTCTAGATAGAAAAAATTTTTTTAAAGAAAGATGTCATTTGAAACTTTAAAAATTTTATCTTAAAAACTGTAAAAGAGGGCGGGAAAGCTTTCTTACATTTATACAATTTAAAAAAGATTTGTAGGCAAAATTCCCAATTTCTAAAGCTTGTTCGCCAGAGATTTCTTAGGTGTACTTCACATAATTTAAAAATTTTGGAGGTGGGAAATGCGCATAAAAGAAAGCAAAAGCTTCGTAGAAAACTTCATGGTAACTGACATTTACGAGGCAACATTTGTAACGCAAACTCGTTGATGATGCAGGTTTAATACCGCTAAAAGTATAATTAAAAAAGTAATTTTCCAGCAGGCAAATATAATCTAATTTTGGTTTTAAGGTGGAAAACAGGTTTTTACGGGATTTTTGTTTCGCATATTTTTCCTCTGAAGTTAATGTCGACTCGAAGGTGAGGCTTCATGGATCCATAAAAAAAGCTCGTATGGCGAACCATATGCTCATTTCATAGTTTCCCAGTTTTGTTTTTTCATTATTTATATTTTAATTAAATTTTAAAGTTAACAGAAAATTTTATAGCTTTTGAAATGCAGAATATTTTTTGAAAACTTTTTGTTCATGCCTGCAAATTTGGAGCTAATTATTATTATTCCATTTAAAGAATTCCAGAGGGATAAACAATAAGGAGAACGAGTGAAAAGCATAGTAAACAACCGGAAAATTGGAAATTATAGATTGAAACACAACTTGTATAATAAACTGTAATTATGTAATATGGTTCAAGAAGATCAGAATATACAAAGAAACT